>CM040239.1:108529297-108788759 GCA_022545495.1 Chrysanthemum lavandulifolium | reverse complement strand
GTTTGTTTGCATAATATAAGTGTCAATCTTGCCATGTTATTTATTCGCTTGTTTGACGATTTCTTGTTTATGCACAATAGGTTATTTGCTAGAGTTTGTGCACTAAGTTGGAAAATTATTTTACCATCGCTTGTAGAATTAGATCACTTCGTTTGCATAGGTTACTAACATCTTGCATAACTTATGAAATGTCATAACTCACTTAGCAATGAGTACTAAGTAAATTAGTCAAGTACTTTGAAAAATGAAGGTGTTAAGAGAGTGTTTGGTACAAGGACAAAAACAATGTTGTATGATGTAATTTATTTGTTTTTACTTTGTAGGATGATAATATGACTTAAAACAATGTTGTATGCTAACCGGTTTATGCAGTGGATAGCACAAGTATGTTATCAATTTTACCCATTTTCACTTTTATGTGAAAATCGTTAGCCTTGGTCAAAGTCTATGCTCAACTATATTTGTATATGTGTTATCGACTTTTCCTAACTAGAAATAATTAATGTCACATGTTTTAAGCAAAGTTTCGTGTTTGGAAAACTCCCGACACCTAAAAAATGGGTCTGTGAACTTTTCGGTGTCCACGGATCGACGGCACCAAAATGTTGGTACCGTCTCGTTATGTATTTTGTTCCGCCATACCATGACAAAGGACCAGCAAAGACTAATTTAAGGGTTCCTACTGTAAAGAAACGGTGCCGTGAATCCTACGTGTAAGTTATTGAATTTTACTAAATCCAATCTAATTTACCAAACTTCGCTTCTAGGATAGTTGTTAATGCATATCTTTCATACCTCACTCAACACATCCTCAATGGATTAACTTAGGATGTTTGACATGATTTTAGACACTTCCATCTCATTAGAAACTACCATCTTTGTATGGATTAACATCAAATCCATGAATCCTTAGTTCCATAAATCAACACATTCAAGATGATCATTTTCACACCTTCATTGTTACTTTTCCTCATGCTTAGCATTTCTTAAAGCAAAATCAAAATGACTAAATCCTTAACCTCAAATAAGCAACTTAAGAAAACCACTAGGATTAGCATTCGATCTTGTTGCTTCATTAACTTGAGCTCTTCATCCTCAGACTCATTACCTCACCAACATCTCCTCACCCGTTTGCGGATGACTTAGATGACTTACCGAGACTAACAAATCTTGACTCATTATTTGCAAATATATCATACACAAGTCTATCATATGACTATAGATATTGTTTTGTATCTACATGTATTGCCTCACTTGGTTAACATGAAAATAATGTGTCATCCTTCAAGACGATAAGTATTTACATAGAGTCATGACTCACACATATGTTAAAGACATACTATTAAGTCTTGTTATCCTTGAGTTCAATCTAAGCTTTATAATCTCAACAAATTAGGATTGACAACTTAAGTATTTCATCCGAAATATTCAAGTATATGCGACTTACGATTGTAGTCATTAAAAGTCATATCCGAAAAAACAACACCCAAGTATTTTAACAAATGTTGAAACACTTATCCAAAACAAACAACCCATTGTGCTACTTATCCTGATTAGACACCTATTATCCCTCTTCCATCTTTTGGCACCATTAAGCGTATTGCTCATGAACTTCCAAGAGCATCCTTTAAATCAAACGTGCCCTTTCAAGGTGAACCTATACCTCAGCCCCTAAGCTTCATAGACATAACCAAAGCTTCAAGCACTTCACCCGCTAGTTGTAGCAACCAATGAACCATAAGAATTAGTATTCGTACTTTTGTGTTCAACATCTTGGACAAATAATCAACCTAAGTACTCCCATAGCACAACGAACCCTACATCACTACATCCTTATTTAGACACACTAGAAGACCTACCACCTAGATCAACCAATCCAAGATCCTTACCATCATTTGAATTAGCTTGAGTGTATTGCTCAAAAGCCCTTGTGTCCAACACTTGTCTTGAATCAAATGCACGTTTGAACAAACTCAAACATTCTTTCCCACATATAAGGACTTAGATAATTCATTATGGCTAGAACCTCAAATAAGCATGGTGCTCTTGGTAATTGTTGTCAATTTCCACTAGGTATAAGTAGTACCACCTTCACAAATTATCAAAGTATTAGTAATACTTTGTCGTTAAACTTCTGCATAAATTTCGTTAAACCTCAAATCAACATTTTAACAAGATATCTTAAAATGCAATCTCAAAGCCAACATCATACACCCCAAGCAACAATGACTCTTGAGGAGTATACATAAGAAACTCGAGTGAATTCCTCTTGTCATCATCTAGTGATTATAATCTTGAGACCAAGTTTATTTAGATGGGACTATCCGATTCAAACACTTTGGCTTCATATCTTCATTTAGGAAAACATGATGTTTTGAAAAACATTATGCCTAAGAAATCATGCGTTAAGTTTTCATCATGTTAAAAGGATATTGTATATCCTATGCATTATTCTCTCCTCATGACATAAATGGTTGTGTTACAAGAGATTTCATTACACCTCATTGGCTAAATGATCTTGAAACGAACAAGTTCTATGAACTAGCGTATCCATTCATCTTGTCATACTTATTTTCATAAGCATGATAACTTTATCCCATGCGATAATCTCATTTGTTGAAAGATACTATTTGTATCCATTTCCTTTCAAGCATACATCATAACCTAACCTTGCTCAAACCTTGTGCACATCCAAGGTTAAAACTACACATCTCTAGAACATACACATGATCTATTGAAGTTAGTAACCTTATTTAGATTCTTGTCAAATAAAGTTCCAAAGAGGTTTCTCGAGAACATTCTTAATTTAACATATTTCATTCCCTAGTCTTAGATAAATCAAATCACTTTTAAAGTGTACACTTCAACATTAAAGATGTCATCCATTAGATCATACAATTAGCTATGTAATTTAAACAACCTTAGATTCTAAACACAAGATTAAAACATATTGTTTATCAACACACCATTGTTAATATTCACGTGTATAACATGACATCTTCATCACCTTAGTTATATTGTATATTAGCTGTGCCACATTAAGCCAAGTATTGGTAAACTATCATCTTTTTATGCACTTTAATAGGCAAAAGTAGGAGTTCCCATCTTTCTAACATGAGAATGACTACTGGAGAACCTATTGCACTAGAAACTCAATTTGACCTAACGGTTGAATTGCTTCTTGGAGAGAAGTTGGGTATGTGGAATCACCCGTAAAAATGGTCGTGTTTAGCCTTAATTGAGCACCGCTAGTAATAGTCTCATATTCATTCTCCAACTTGAAAAATCTGTTTTCCTATACTTGCCTAAAGTAAGTGTTAAAACATTGATAGTTTTCCTCGCCTTAGGAATACTAATCAAACAAGTAGTATATATGATTTTTCTTTTAAAACCAATTGCATTGCACTTACATGTGTTAATTACATGTTCTTGTTTGATACGATAAGTTGATTTGACTTTATCTTAGTGTTTGATAACTAGTCAAATGTGTAAACCTTAGTACGGTTTTATCTTCATAATGCTTGTATTCTTGTTTCATGCTACTAAACGTTTAAACCTAAACTTTATTTGCATGATACTTACTTTTGAATTATTTTTAGCATGATTCACATGTTAATTATGAACTCATAATATGCCATTTTGATACGTGATAATTTTGATATGATATATTTGTGTTTGAAAGCTATTAGTTGGCATTCATTACATCTATGTGTAGTACGATCCAAATGATACATGCTCCAAATTGTTATGTCTTAAACATGGCTTGCATGAATCTTTCATTTTGTTTCTTTTGCTTCTTGTCACACTATTTGTTTGCTACGTGTGCACATATAATCTGTCAAAGTGCTTTTGGTATGACAAACTTTTAGAAGCTTTTTATCTTACAAATTAATCACATAGATTATTGTATATCCTAGTATGCTTAAGTGGCTAAGTCTAACGACAAAACAATCTCATAATGAAATGTCTTGAATAAAATCGCATTCTTGCATAATATGATTGTTTTGATGCTATCTTGTGCGGTGATTTCTTGTATACTAAGTGCAATGTGTTGTTTTTGCTTATATAATATGTTATCACTTGATTTCTATCATGTTAACATCTTTTGTCACTAACAAATTTGTTTTGTAGGTTGATAACAAATTATTTGTTATCTCACTTGGTTCTAACTTTTATATGCTAATTTTGTATAATCCCGTTTATTGCTACGTAGATTAGTACTATGATTTATGGGATCCCTACACTTGCATATAGTTTAAAAGCATATAGAATTAAGTTCTAGAGGGTTGGCTTTGCATTTTTGTCTTTCAACCGACCTCTTTCCAAATCTCATTTTTGCTTCCGCTTTCCAAAAAAAAATCACCTCCATCATTATTTAGTTATAACAATACTCTAATCCTCTTCACTTCCTATTAGGAAACCACATGCCTCATCATACGATCATCTCGTATTAATCGAGAAGAGGTACGTGACTTTAAGGATGGAGTTCATTGTATGCTAACCATCATCCAGAGAAACATCACTAAGCTCATCTCTTTCGTTAGCCCGAATAACCTCCTAAACAATTTGTTGTCATTCCTTATTTGATACATTACACATTATGTTGGATGTCCACCAATTAAGGGGGAGAGAAATTCATTCACATAATTGTCTTTTGTCAAATTTTATGTCTCTTAGACTCTACAATACCAACACATAGGTAAACACCACTTAGCTAAAACCGGTTCATGAAACCACAACTAGTTCAACCTTTTTCGCACCAATACCCCATCAAGTGAAAACGATCATGTGTTTTTACAAAACGCCTTCATCTCCACATATAGGATTTTCCTTAAACTAGCACCTTACAACTTCACTATCTAGAACACCATCATAGGATCTTATCATTTTCTCGCTTATCATGCATGTCCTTGTCAGTGCAAACGATATATTAATCAAAACAGTCATCTCCAACACGTTGGTCCATCCAACTCTCACTCATATGATGTCATTATCATCTTCATATAGGTACTCATTATTAGTATTTTCCATATTGTCTTCACTTCTTTTCAAAGTGATAATCATCCATGTCGGTCAAAACCATGCTAATACTACCTTTCCCATTGTCACCTAGAATAGGTCATTTTTATAATTCGTGTCAATCAATGAACGAATTTATCTTCATGTTATCACTTTTATATATTCTTAGATAGAACGCATTATCCAAATAGGGGGAGACTGTTGGGTTCAGTAAATACCCAAACCCCTTAATCTAGGATTTGAATAGAAAATAGCCCAAGTATTTATTCCGTTAACAAAACAGTCACCGAGTGCATAGTCTCTCGGTGAGTCGCCTTCAGGATACTCGAAGAGGCAAAGAAGTCTCCACCCGCAAGGCGGAACTTAAGGGTGAAGATCGAGTCAAGAAGAAGATGATGGATTCGGTGGTGATGACAATAACTCACTGAATCCCTAAGATTCCTCTCCAACTTCTTACATCAAGACAAATCAAGTAGAAGATCAAGGATGTAAGATCAAGAAAGAGCGGGACAAGCGGAAAGGTTGAATCGAGATAAGACAAGTCCTTATCAACCAAAGTCAACTTTCTTTGAATGGCAAAAGATCAGGCTCAGTGTCATCACTGAACTTAGGAAAGTAGTCTTGTCTCTTACCTAGAATAGTCTTTGTAAATAGAGACTGTTAGTGCAAATATTACGATATTTAATCTACTACAGTCTCGTTTGTTTTGATTGATGACAAACATGTAACTTGTAATACATAACGTAAAATGTACAAGTTACTTGTTATTACATTTGTTTCAACATACATTCAACACCTCTCGATGTCTCAAGTCCTCGTATGT
Organism: Chrysanthemum lavandulifolium; assembly: GCA_022545495.1. Lineage (NCBI taxonomy): Eukaryota > Viridiplantae > Streptophyta > Magnoliopsida > Asterales > Asteraceae > Chrysanthemum > Chrysanthemum lavandulifolium. The sequence continues at coordinate 108,782,917 of CM040239.1, read as the reverse complement.
TACAACACAGTTCGTATATGTTTGTTATGTGGCATTATGATCAAACCCATTAACAAATCATATAGAATGTTTAAAATACGTTTAGAGTCACTAAGTATTTTAATAGGTTAACCATTCTATTTAGAACCTCATTTTACATTTTGCATTCACAAGTATTTCAAAAGGTAACTAGACTTTTATTAACTAGTTACATAATACATTTTACAAATTTACTTTGATAAACATTTTAATCTAAATACATGTTACATCATGGCATGCATCATCTTTGAAATCCTAGGAAGATCTCTTGAATATATTGGTTAGATTGACACTCAATATATCAAATGTGATCTTAGTATGATTTGGTAATATCTTGGAAAGATTTGAAGAAAGATTTTTAGATTTTATGTCGTGCACTCACGGTACCAAATTGATAAAGGACGGACCCTTTAAAGGGATCCTTGGTCCGTGGACGCCCCGTCCACTTTCGCTATAAATAAAGCCCATTGTTTTCCCATTTCTTCACCACTTGAAAGCACATCTTCTCCACCTTCTTGCATACATTTAGATCAATCATTAACAATGTAGTAACACACATTAAACACCCTAATGATCATGATCATAATGCTTCTAACATTCATCTTTGTTGTAAGCATACTCTTTGATCAACCAAGGAAATCTTGGAGATCTAGCCATCCCCACTCACCACAAGTCGAAGATCTATCACAAGAAGTTTAGGGAACTTGTGATCTTCATCATGAAGGCTTCCTATCAATGGAAGTTCATTTAGAAGTAGTTATTCATATCCATTAGACGTTTGTGTCATGGATCATTAGTGTAAACATCATAACAACACTTTCACCAAACTAGATTAGATGGTTTATGTGTTTGTGCCATAAAACACAAGGTTTATTATGTTGGGCCATAAAACATATTGGGAGTAGTTGTACCCTTGTAAAAGAACTCGACATCTAGCTTAGTGTCGGAAATATTGTATAGGCGACGTTAGGTTGGTTCTACCTCGAACTAGAACCCGGTATTTAGCTTTGTACCGGAAAAAGTGTAAGCGACGATTGTAAGGTTTTCTCCACGAGAAGGGAGCTTGTTGATTTAGTGAAGTAACTCTCGAGTTGGGTACTCGGGGAGTGGAGTAGGCGGAAAGGAGATCCGTGACCGAACCACTATAAATCCTCGTGTTCGGTTTGCACTTTCCTTTCTTTATCTCTTTACTTTTATACTTGCACTATACTATTGTTTGTGATGTGGTTTGATGTTCATGATTGTGTGACAACTTGGTTTACCATGCTTTATATTAGTCGAAACAATAATTGGTACTTTCATATTATAACAAGCTTCATAAGCGATTTGATACTAAAGATCTAAAGTTTTTAAACCAGAACGATTCACCCCCTCTACGTTTCACGCAGACAAAATACACCAAGATTTTGTCTTCAGATGATGTCGGTTGTCACTTAGGAAAGAGTCAAATATCATACATGTATAAATAGCATAAGAGATGGAGTGAAAAGGTTAAGCTTGTGAATTGTAAAACACATACACGCAAGCCATCTTTTCACCTCCAAATACAACTTAGTTCCCGAGATAGCTCGGTGAGCTCTAAGAGTTGTGCTCGGACTTAGCCCGAGCTTAGAGAATCACCCAACTTTGTCATTTCAATCCCAAGTACTATTCCGCAAGTACTTGGGTAACGTATTCTTTGTTGATTTATTTCTAATAAGAATATGATGTTGAAAATTACTTGAGTGTGTTTTCTTTATGTTAGTTTCAGTCATAGTTCACTTTTAACTTGTTTTATAAACTTAAACTGTTTTAAACGATAGTGAACGGGGAACAACACCATTGACTTCAGAATCCATATAGCAGCTACATCCTCACTAAAATGAATAAGAAATCAAGAGGGAAAGGCATCACTAGGTAGGGAACACACACCCTCAAATAGCATAACCCATTACCTCCTTTGTCAATGTATTGAGAGGACCAAGAAGGATCATCTTTCATTCCTCTCTATTCCTCTCATCATACATTGACCACCAAGGACCATTAACCTTTACAGTGAGCAGCCCTACATTATGGTACATTCATTCATACTAGACCTCTTACTGTCCCAAGCACAGACCTTTAATTTTCTCCCAAGGCCAAATTAGACAATCTATGAGGTACAAGAAAGTACAGTCATGCCAGATAAACTCAAAGGTACTAGTAACTACTCACTGTATGGCCTGCAAAATTATTTGAGGACACATATGCAATCCATCAATTCAATCAATCACGGCTTAAAACTAACAGTCATCACTAATGTCCCATATTATGAAGATTTTTTTTAATACGTTAAATGTAATAGTTACTGGGTTTAGGGGGTATGTTGTATCATTAACAACTTTAAGGGGGGTGTTGTGAAATTTTTAAAAGTTCTATGTAGATGAATATAATATAATGTCAAAATTAGCTATCTAATAATTAAATTCTTGCGAAATATTGATAACCTAACATTATTGATCAGCTCACGCACTTTGTTTTAGTGACAATTTGTGAAAGATAATGTTTAACTGATTTAGTAACATGCTCTACTCTATAAAATATCCACCCACCCACTTCAGAGAACACATTTTTTTTGGTCGGAGTCCTCTCATATGAACCAAACATGGGGCATCTGGTTATGTTTAATAAAGAAAAAAAATTGCATGCATAAAATGTTACTCCTTCCGTCCCATATTAAGTGTCCACAATGAAATCTTTGGATGTCCTAAATTAAGTGTCCATGATGTATTCCAACCAATGAGATGAGACTTTAGTGGGTAAAAATGATATTTGATTGGTGGAGAGTTAGTTAGTGAAATTTCCTAAAACTTTGTGCACTTTAAAAGTGGACACTTAATATGGGACGGAGGGAGTACAATTTAAGGTAGTTCATGATAACCACCTCAAAATGGTCAAATTCCATTTTACGCATGTTTGTTAATGTTTATTTAATCTCATATAAGGGAATACATGTAACCCTATGACTAAGTGCAATAAGCCCCAAGTGACTAGAGTCTTAGGACGAAATTGACATGTTTGTTTTAAAATACAACCTCCACTTGATGCGTCTCTTTTATCTGGTTTGTGAAAACTCGATCGTTCGAACGACCGAGTTGTATAGAGAGAGGAGCTCTTTTCATGTTTGTGAGGTATATTTGTGTCTAAATGAGATATGTTTGGGTAAAAGTTGATTGTCCTGTTACATGTTTGATTGTAATATTGGTGATGGAGAGAGAAGTTGACATGGTGATCGTGTTTGCGATCACCATTACACTTACTCTAATGGTGTAGCTAAGTGCTTGACTATTGAAGCCTGAAAATTTATGGTAGAGAACAAGTACAACAGGGTGTAGACTTGGTTCACCACTTAGCCACTTAGGCAGTTATGCACGAATATGTATATTGCTATATTTATTATGGGAGAACATCATCCTTAGCCGGTTGTCAAGTTAGTCTTATTTTATAAGCTCGACATTGTTTCTCATATGCTATTTTGGTGGAAGAACTCGGGTATGATCTATTTATATTTTACCCGATTCACATCCCGCTTTAACGAGATTGAATATTGTCGTTACATTTTGGTGTTAAATTCTACGAATTTATCAACATTTTCTACTTACTTAAGAGCACAAGGTACCTATGGTGCTATGGGTATGGTGTCATGGGTAAAAGTGTTGTCACCTCAACACTTTTTCTTATAACATCAAAATCTACAACTCAACACAAAACATCCTCCTTCCAACAAAAGTAGTCTATGGATAAAAGTGGTGCCATGGGTCCAATAAAGAGCAGAGAGACAAAAAAAAAAAAAAAAAAATCCTCATTGCGTGGTGGGTCTTGGTCGACGACGCGATAGGCCATGGCACGACATCCGGTGGTCCGCATTGTTGTGGCGCAATAGGGTGGGTCGGGTGGTTTGACGTGGCTACCAACCATGGATATCAGAACCCTAATCCTCTTATAATAATAAAGACACAAATTTACCAAGAGAGCCGTTTTCCGGAAAACGTAACCCGACGACGCCAAGAGGGTACTGGTCTTCGCGTTTTTGTGACATGATCCGTCAGAACCAAATGAGATGGTTCAAAACGCCAACCCGACGGCCAAAAGATCTGACCTTCGTTTTTCTTTTGTTGTCGCTTTTTTGGTGTTGTGGGGTACAAGAGTATACGACAACACCAGATTCTAGTGTTGCAAGAAGGATGAGTGTTTTTGATGTTGTAATAAATTCAAATGTTATAAAAAAAATACTGATACTACAACACTTTTTACTACGGCACCAACGACACGAACGTATTGCTACTAGTAAAGCCTTGCATACTCAAAATGGTGGTTGGCAACTGGGCAAGTTGCCATAATTTAAAACTAGTTGCATACTCTGCAACACAACTTGTACCCTCTTCATCAAAACTTGTACATTTCTATTCTCAAATGGGTATCCCACAAATTGATCAAAAGTGGGGTCCACAAAAAGATCACTGGGGTCATATTGCGTGGGTATTTATTATTTGTTAGATTGAAAACTGTCTTTCTTCCCCACTTTTCACATCTTCATCTTCTTTAATACAAACACTCCAAATATCAATCCAAACAATTAATAAAAAATATAAAATAATTAATGGGTAGATTGTTTTTAGTAACATTAGAGGGAAAGATTTACAGTTGTAAACACTGCAAGACTCATCTTGCTATTTGTGATGACATTGTTTCAAAGGTTGTTTTTTTTACATATATATTTTGTTATGTTTTTGGATAATCTTGATCTGTTGTTTTTGATGAATTATGATGATCTGTTTATGGGTTTTGTACATAATTGTGTAATGAATAATACCCATGTTTTAGTTTTTGATTTAATTGAGTTGATTATGTTTAATTGAATCAATTGCATTGAAGTGTATTTATGTGTTTGTGTGAAGAAATGGGGATAATTTGAATATTTGTAATAATAAATGAAATGACCTTTTTCAAAGTACAGCAGTTATAACAGTTATATAGTACTCAGTAGTTTGATTCAGAGTAATAAGCTGTTATAAGAAACTGATCTTATTTTATTAGCTATGGAATGAGTAAATAAGATATTATAATTTTTTTTTGGAAGGATCACAAAATATGCTTTAGTGGATTCTTTAATTTTCAATAATTTCGCTGACAGGTGTTTACGGTATGTGTTTTTTTTTCAGTCCTTTCATTGTAGGCATGGGAAAGCTTATCTCTTCAGTAAGGTGTAAGTTTTCATGGCTCGTGTAGTCCGTGTGTTAATATTGTTTGTTTCTAAATGTTTTTATCATTTTTTTGATAATGTAGTTGCTAATTTTCAAATTTTAATGATTTTTCAATGAAGTTTGATAATGTGGGTAGATTTGATGCTTGGTAACATCTTGTTTGACATTATTGTCCTTACTAAGTGTTTGGATTAATGGTTTGGGAATGGAATTTCAAATGGAAATGATTGACTGTATTGGTTTAAACACATGGTTTTGATATTTAGGACTCGAGTTTTTTAGAAATTGATTTCCGTTCCCATTTCACTAGCGGTTTCTTGATTGCAAAACCACCTTAGCTTGTGATCACCGATATTATTCATCTTGGTTAATTAATCGGATATCGTTGGGTTATAGCTTGGGCCCTACAAATGGCATGAGATATGTGGGATCATGTTTTGGATTTTGTTGAGTCATGATGAGGTATCAAAGTGCAGTTTGGACACCTTTTTGTATATTATAGTTCACAGCTTTTTTCATGTTTTACAGAGCAAATGTGACAGTTGGAGTCAAGGAAGATAGAATGATGATGACAGGGTTACACACTGTTGCCGACATTTTTTGTGTCAAATGTGGATCAGTTGTTGGATGGACATATGTAAGATCTCGTAGCTTTGAGTTTTCGTCATTTTCTAGATCATGACATTTTCTCATTTTGTGGGTTTCATGTATATGAAAGTAAGAAGACATAAAGATGCCATTTTGATACCAATTTCATAGATGGAACCCTCAAACTGGAGATAATTTACTGAAACCTTAGGTCCACGTTTATCATACATGGAACCTTCATATGTATGGTATAAGAAGATGCGAAATTGTAGTTTTTTATTTTAGCTCTTAAATTTGACTACTACATGAGGAAAATGAAACCTTAGGTTGAATACACATATAGGTGATTAGGTTCTAATCATTTTCATCATTTACCATTTTAAATTTGCGGGTTCTATTCTTCTAAAGTGGAAAGAAATTAAGATTCGGCTATGGATTCTATTTTCACTTAAATGTAGAGGGGGCAAGTTTGAATGAGTAAGGGCAGTTGAATAACAAGTTTAAACATGGTTGGGGTGAATCACGTAATTGTTATCACAGTTCGAAATGGGCAAACTTAACGACTTTTCTAACCCTTTTGAGACGTTCAACCAATTTGCCCCATTCCCTTTTTAAACTTTTAGCCAATGTGTATGATCTGACCAGTTTGAGATTAAAACACAACCCAAATCGACCCATTTATATAGACAAACTAATGAAACCCTTGAGTTTAACGTTTATGTGCTCACACGCGTGCTGTAAGAAATTTGAAGTTGATCTGTGACTTTCAGGAAACTGCCCATGAAAAGAACCAAAAGTATAAGGAGGGAAAATCAGTTCTGGAGCGGTTAGTGTGACTAGATTTACATGTTTATGAAGTTTACACAAGCCAAAGTTTAATGTAATCATTTAATTGAACCATGCAGGTTTCAGCTTTCGGGGCCGGATGGAACCAATTACTGGGTTAGTCATGAAGCGCATATTGCTCGAAGTGAACAAGAACAAGTTTGATGATCAATCTGCATTTGAAAATTGTAAATTCTTCCACCCTTTTTCTTTGTAATGTGATCAGTAATGAATTTGTGGATTGGTGCTTGCTCTCTTCTATGATATATAATAATACAAAATTATAAAAATTATATTCTGATGTCTGGAAAATAATTTTTTTCCTGAGATTGACGATAAAATGTTTACTATTTTCAAAATTTCAAGCGGAATGCCACATTTGTTTGCATCTCTGATACTGAATTTGGTTATAGAAAAATTACATCTTATGTTTCTTGATCATCTTTTGCATACTGATCTAACTTTTTCGTCTCAAAGCAAGCATTTTGGAACGAAGTTGTGCATAATAATCATTAAGATGGTATCATTCTATAAGAACAACTATGTAATGTAAATAGGGAATGATTGTAATTAGCTTCTTTTAAATGGGTATAATTCTTGCTTTTTTGAGTGATTATCAAGATTCGCACACAGTTGATAACTTTTGAAGGAACAAGAAACCATTGCTTGTCTGCCAGTCAAGCATTTCTTCTTAAAAAAACAAACAACATTATATAATTCGGATTTAGACTTTCCGCCTCATATTCAAACTCAAAGCTTCTTAACAAACAAACTGGACAATAGTTACCTCAAAGATTATCTATCAAAAATGATATAACAGATCATATCATAAAACCTTGTTAATCTTAAATGTTCAACATTACATAACATTAACCAAAGCAATTTGGTGTAATAAAAACTTTCTCGTGTTTAGTTACCTCAAAACTCCTAATTCTTGGCTTGCGAGGACTTCTTTCTCGTGATCTTATCAGCTTCTTTTCGAGCTTCCATTATCATAAATATCTTGAACCCAGGATCATTTTCAGCTTGTAAAACCTCGGTATAATAATTTTGATTAGCATTCATACATTTTACTAAATCAGAAGTAACTTGAAAACATTTGTTGACAATATTTTCATCATTCTTTTCCCCTTCTTCAACACATTGTTTATATTTTATATATGTTTTCTTGCACTCACCCTTCTTCATATAACAAGGAAAACATCCATTCTCTCTGTGAAATTTATCATCACAGGGTGATGAAAAATGTGCCCCCATTGATTTCAACAAAATCAAACCCTATGTGGACTCTTAGGATTTTTTTTATGGACTTGATTTTCTAGAGATTTTATATTAGATTAGTGTGACTTGAAAAGCACGAAGCATGGCTTGGGATTAATTTTGATAAATATTGGATTTTCGTAAGGAGGTGATCTTAAATTACTTCCTATAATAATATCTGATACAATAATATCAACAACCAAATTAAGCCTTTATTGAATCACATTGTTGCTTTTTCAAATAAAGAAGTAAATATTGTTGCCTTTACATTAAGTACCTTTTTCTTCAAGGTTTTTTGTGTTAAACGTTTGACAAGTATTTTGGTGAATGGTAAATTAGTAATCGATGATATTCACCCTCCGTCTAAAGAAGATCGACACCCAAATCAAAAATGGAAACTGAATACAAGTTAATATCCAAGTCTTTGGAATTTGTTAGAACTCGACTCGACCACCTTAGCTTAAGCTCGAGCTCATTAGATAGCTTGGTGAGCCTTGACGATTCAAATTGCTCAACTCGGGCTCCATTAATAATTTCCCAAAATAAAGTTAGAAGGAAGTAGGGTTCTTTTTATGATTCAGAAACTATCAAAGGTGATCTTCTAAAAGAAGAGGACAAGCCCGAACTTGTTTTGACATGGATGTTGGTACAATTATCCATGGCCTTCGTTAGATGGTTGATTTAGACTTCTAAAAGGATTGAGTGTGGCTGTTGCTTACAAGAAACTACTATGTGCAAGAATGAGCAATGTTTGATAAAGTTGCCGAGTAAGATGTTTTCGCAATCTTGAAAAACAAAAAAGTTCACTTGATCATCTTATTGCGCAAAGATCTTTCTATTTATTTATTTATTTGTTTTTTTGGTAAAGGGGATTACCCCGGTATAATATATTAATCACAAAAAATTAAGTACAATGGAATGTGGCTGAAGTGCCACACTAATCTCAAGCAACGCTTAAACATCCATAACACGTATGTGACATGCCACAATACGGGAAACAACTAGCTAAATACACTAATTAGCACACCAATAGGAAAGAACCACTTCAAGGAACAAGTATCACCAAACCGAGCCATCAGTTGCAAACTAGGAGTATAATACACCATCTGATATTGCCTCCTTAAAAAACTTTCTCAGAAAAAACCAGTGGGAAAAACCTTGGAAAAGGAAAAAAAAGTACAACTCTCAAATGACACTCCACTTTAAGAACATAACCAAAGAGACGATCACTTCCAAGCGCCTTATAATCACCCGACGAACACATCTTCAAAAGAGCATAACAAATGAATCATCAATGATTAGACCGATACGAGAATTAGGCTTTTCAGAGATGCAAGAGCACCTCCACACTATTCGTATTCTTAAAGGTACACGAAAATAGCTTGAGACGGACAAGAGACTTGATCACATCTATAATTTGATCTTGACCTCTTCTTATTCTTGAAAAGTCTATTGTTCCGTTCTTGCTATATGAAATAACAAGAAGCCGCATATATAAACACAAGCGAACATATTCGAGAAGATAAGGAAATTTTAGAGGTTGGTATATGAGGTGAGCATCACCTTTGAGCAATTTGAGCTACTGGCCGGTAAAGGTTGCTCCTTCGTATATGTTTGAGTCACAAGAACAACCTTTATATCAAATAAAACATAATCCTTAACTCTGTTGGAAAATTTAGTGCACTTGTGGGATTAGTTCACACTTTGTAATGGGTTAGGAGGTACGGAGTGTACACCCATAAGATCCATGAACACCCGACTCGATAGTGGTTTGTATTGGTGAAAGTACCGCTTGTGGAAAGTATCGCTTGTGGTTTCCATCGATAGCGATGTTTCCACCGGTGGTGTATCCACCGCTAGTGCTATGAAAGCATCGATAGGCGGTGTTTCCATCGATAGGTTGTATTTCCACCGCAAGTGGAAAGTACCGCTAGTGGAAAGTAATCGCTTATCAAAGTATCGCTTATTGAAAGTATCGCTAAATGGCGCTACAACCGCATTATGACCACGCTTAATTGGTCATGTAACCACTAACGGCTATAATGGGATAATTATGAGGCTATTAATGGGCCGATTAATACTCATAATTCCATTGGAATAGCTCAAGAGTAACCTCCTATAAATAGGAGATCTGTTTATGCATGAAAGACACACAGAAAACACTAAACACTTATTAGCGAAAGGGTTATAGAATTGTGCCTAATTCTATAACTGCATTTGGTCTTATCCCAAGTAGATATTCGTGATACCGAGGCATTAGGGTCGAATAGTTTACTTTGGAAAGTGATCACACGATTCCAAGTGATATCCGGTAACCACCAAGTGGTATCTCATATTATCGACCCTTTGTTGTTTCTCACGAACATTTATTGATTATCTTACCCCGCTGGGACACCGACACCAACAATCAAAGTAAACTATTTTGTGATAATCAATGGCAACCGCCGCAATGAACACATGGCTTCAAACTTTGCTGTCGGACAAGTTTGAAGGGTGGACTTTAGGAGGCGGCGAAGAAGATGCACTTCTTGTCGCCAAGCATGAGTGTGGTGTATGTGCCGACTACTCCAATTCTCGATGATGGTGATGATGCTACGTGGATCGATCGGAGGAGGAGCAAGTGGGAGAATGATGACTACATATGCAGAGGTCTTATTCTCAATGGTATGTCCGATTCTCTATTTGATATTTATCGAACTTTGAATCTTCCAAAGAACTGGGATTCCTTGGATGCCAAATATATGGTCGAGGATGCATCAAGTAAGAAGTTCCTTGTTAGTAATTTCACAAATTACAAAATGACCGATTCAAGACCGCTTATGGAACAATACAATGAACTTTTGGAATACTTGGAAGGTTTACACAACACAATATGCACATGGATGAGGCTATTCAAGTCTCTTGTGTTATTGATAAACTTCCTTCTTCATGGAAAGATTTCAAGCATACCTTGAAACATATGAAGGAGGAGTTAACTCTTGTTGAGTTGGGCGATCATCCGCACATTGAGGAATCTCTCAAGGTGCGTGATAATGACAAGCCAAAGAGTGGCAATGTCGCCGACCATCTGTTGTCAATATGGTGGAGCATAACAACTCCACCGTGCAATGACAACAAAGGCAAACGCAAATTTCATGATAACACAAGGCGATCCTAACAAGAAGGCAACACCTACTTGTTGGAAATGTGGCAAGACCGGTCACATTAAAAGGGACCGCAAGGGTGTTAAAGTTGGTGGTAAAGCCAATGGATCGTGCACTAATGGTTCGTGGAGTGGTGGTTCACCAACTCACCGAAAGGTCGAATATGTTTAATAAGTCTTTTCGATTTATTATGTTACATATGTATCTCGAATCTTTTATGTGCGATGATGATGTTGCGTGGTGGGTTGACTCGTGCAACAGCTCATGTGTGTAAAGATAGAAGTCGGTTCAAGACTTATGAGTCACCGAATGATGGTTCTATTCTTCACATGGCAAATGAGTCAATGACCTTTGGTGCATGGTCGTGGTCGTGTAGATCTTAGGTTTAGTTCGAAAGATTGTAACTTTGTTTAATGTTATTCATGTTCTCGATATAAGGAAAACTTGGTTTCAAGTAGTGTTTTGAATAATCATGGATATAAACAAGTTATTGAATCGATAAATTTGTTCTTTCTAAATGTGGTGTTTTCATTGGTTTTGGTTATTTATGTAATCAAATGTTCAGCTTAATATTACCACCGATGTGTTATTTCACCTTTTGTGACCACATATGATCGAGTGATTCTAACCTTTGGCATGCTAGACTTGGTCATGTTCACTATAAAAGGATGCAAGATATGTCTAGGGATGGTTTAATCCTCGCTTTTGACATGGACACCGAAAAGTGTAAAACTTGCATGTTGACCAAGATAACCAAGAAACCCTTCCGTGGTGTTAGTCGTGAGACTAAGATCTTGAGCTTATTCACAATGACTGTGTGATTTGCATGCCACTCCTTCTTTGGGGAATAAGAAGTACTTTGTGACATTTATTGATGATGCTTCTAGATTTTGTTATGTCTATCTATTACATACCAAGGATGAAGCATTAGATAAATTCAAAGTGTTTAAAATTGAAGTTGAATTACAACTGGGTCTTTAATCAAAAGATTAAGGATCGATAGGGAGGTGAGTACATGGATACTCAAGATTTCATCTGTTGGAATAATCCATGAAACGATCGCCTTTATACTCCTCAAAGAAATGGTATTTCGAAAGGAAAACAGGTGTCAAGGAGATGGTTAATTCCATGTTGTCCTATTCAGATCGAGTCAAGGTTTCGGGTGAAGCTATGTTAACACTTGCTATTTATTAAATAGGGTTCCCAATAAAAGGAACAAGGTTACCCCTATGAACTCGGACTAAAAGGAAACCCAACCCGAACTATCTCGTGGTCCGGGGTTGTAGGGTCATTGTAAGACTCCATGATCCAAAGCAAAGACTTTGGGTGAAAGAGGCATTGATCGCATCTTTGTTGGATATGCCGAGCATTCCAAGGCTTTTAGGTTCTATGTTATTGAACCTAATGAATATGTTTCAATTAACTCCATTATTGAATCAAGGATGCGACTTTGATGAGAATAGATTCTCATCGGTTCCTAGACCAAGTCGAGGATTCCTAATGGAACTCATGACACTAGTGTATCGAGGTCCTCGATGATGAACCATCGGGTCCCCGATGAGGTTGTGGTTCAACAACTCGAACTCGTGCTCGTGAAAAGCAAAAGGGTCGTGACTCCAAAGTCATTTGGACTCGAGTTTCAACTATACTTAGTTGAAGGAACAAGGATGAGGTCTCGCACCAATACTCCTATTGCTTCATTGTTGAGGATGATCCCAAGACATTTGAAGAAGCAATGAAGTCCCGTGATATTGCTTTCGGAAAGAAGCAATCAATGATGAGATGGATTCCATCATGGGCAACAACACTGGTGTTGGTTGATCTACCTCCTGTTGCAAACCTCGGGTTGCAAATGGATTTTCAAAAGGAAAATGAAGGTAGATGGAACTATTGAAAAGTTCAAGGCTAGACTAGTCATTCGTGGCTTTAAACAAAAGTCGAATAGACTATTTTGATACTTATGCCCCGTGGCTCGACGATACCATAAGATCGCGATTGCTATGGCATCTATTCACAACCGTTATTCATCGATGGATGTGAAAACAACTTTCTTGAATGGTGAATTGGAAGAGGAGGTTTATATGAACCAACCTCGTGGCTTCATCTTGCTCGGAAATGAAAACAAGGTGTAAACCGATTAAGTCTCTTTATGGACTTAAGCAGCACCTAACAATGGCATCAAAATTTGATGAAGTGGTTTTGTCTAGTGGTTATGTTCTTAACCAGTCGACAAATGTGTATATAGCAAATTTGATGAATCTGTAAAGGAGTCATCATTTGTCTATATGTTGATGACATGTTGATCTTTGGCACCGACCAAAATCAGTTGACCGACAAAGGAATTTTGTCATCAAGGTTCTCCATGAAGGACATGGGGAGGCGATGTTATCCTTGGTATAAGGATTAAACATGAAAGTAATAGAATTTCTATCTCTCGCCTCATTATATTGAGAAGGTATCGAGGAAATTCAATTACTTTGATTGTACTCCATGAGTACACCTATGGATACTGTGAGAAGTCGATGCCTAATCATGGCAAGGTCAGATCTCAACTTGAGTATTCTAGGTAATTGGTCGCTCGATGTATGCCATGACTTGTACAAGGCCCGATATTGGTTTTGCGGTGGAAAAATTGAGCGGTATACTAGTAATCCTAGTGCTCATCATCGCAAGCGCTCGAGAGGGTATCAAGTATTTGAAGAGAACTATGGATTATAGTCTCTCATATATCGTTACCCATCGTTGTTGAAGGTTACACCGATGCAAGTTGGATCAAGAACACCGAAGACAATTCGCTACCAATGGTCGGGTATTCCTACTTGGTGGAGGTGCAATTTCTTGGGCATCCAAGAAGCAAACTTGCATCACCGCTCAACAATGGAATCAATTTGTGGCTCTAGCAACACCGGTAAAGAAGCGGAATGGTTGAAAACTTGCTTCGAGATTCCATTGTGGCTAAACCTATAGCACCTATTTCTATCCGGTGTGATAGTGTAGCTACATTGGCTAAGGCTTATAGCCGATGTACAATGGTAAGTCTAGACACTTAGGTGTCGTGCATAGCATGATTCGTGAGCTTATCATGAATGGGTGGTATCTATAGAGTTTGTGAGATCTCAATGTAACTTAGCCGATCACTGACGAAGGGTTTAGCTAGAGACTTGGTTATAAAGTCCGCTAAAGGGATGGGTTTAAGTCCAACTTAGTCATCGAATGCTAGGACACCCAACTCCTCCTAAGGAAACTTGGGAGCCGAGTTCAATGTGGAAAGTCGAACATTCAAAGGACTGGAGCACATGTTTTATTTACATCCCAAGGTTGTGCTCGTAACTCACGAAAGGAGGATGAAGTCTTTACTTAATGGTTATTTTTCTTTGAAAAGTGCTTGGCAGAGCATGACTAAAGAGGAACCACCTATGTAAATGTTGAAGTTTTGCCGCCTGTGAAGCTTTGGACTTTAGCTTTTACAACATTTATGAATTTGGATATGGACACATGGCTTGTATAGTGTCGAGTCATTAAGTGTTTGAAAACTTGTGTGTATTTTATCTTCGTATTCAAATGGGTTGAAGGGTTCAATTCTTAGAACACCCCGATTCTCGAATATTTGAACGTGTAATTTACTAAGATGGAAATTCAACTCGTGACATTTTCGCTTATGCACATGTTTTGATTGATGTTTATTTTTCATGCAAAGGAAGTGAACTAAATTGGGAGGATTGTTGGAAAATTTAGTGCACTTGTGGGATTAGTTCACACCTTGTAATGGGTTAGAGGTACGGAGTGTACACCCATAAGGTCCATGAACACCCGACTCGATAGTGGTTTGTATTGGTGAAAGTATCGCTTGTGGAAAGTACCGCTTGTGGTTTCCATCGATAGGCGATGTTTCCACCGATAGCGTTGTTTCCATCGGTGGTGTATCCACCGCTAGTGCTATGAAAGCATGATGCTATGAAAGCACCGATGCTATGAAAGTATCGATAGGCGGTGTTTCCATCGATAGGTTGTATTTCCACCGCAAGTGGAAAGCATCGCTAGTGGAAAGTATCGCTTATTGAAAGTATCGCTTAGTGAAAGTATCGCTTATTGAAAGTATCGCTAAATGGCGCTATAACCGCATTATGACCACGCTTAATTGGTCATGTAACCACTAACGGCTATAATGGGGATAATTATGAGGCTATTAATGGGCCGATTAATACTCATAATTCCATTGGAATAGCTCAAGAGTAACCTCCTATAAATAGGAGATCCGCTTATGCATGAAAGAACACGAAAACACTAAACACTTATTAGCGAAAGGGTTAAAATTGTGCCTAATTCTAAACACTTATTAGATATTCGTGATACCCGGGTTATAGAATTGTGCCTAATTGATATCCGGTAACCACCAAGTGGTATCATTTTGTTGTCTTATCCCAAGTAGATATTCGTGATACCCCGAACCCGATAAGGCTAATCGGGTAATCGGGTCCCGATAACCCGATAGTTTACGGGTTTGGTTAAATAAATGATCACAACGATTCCAAGTGATATCCTTTTAGAGCCACCATGTCTGCAGTTTTAGACGATGATAAAGTCGACATGATTATTAGCTTTTTAAATGGTTCAAGTCTACTGCTGCAATGGTTCAAGTTTGCTACAATGGCAGCAAGGAAATCAACCTTTATTGATTATCAATTTACAATCGATAATTTTAGAAACGGTTCAAGTCTAAATGCCATGTATACACCAAATATTTTACTAGTTAGAGACCATAAACTGAACGTTTGTAATTGACATTAAATGTACCAAACAAAAGGCCTTACGAATAAATATATTTTAAATTAATTGATGTTTTTTAGTTACTGTTACTTAATCGGGTCACCCGATAACCCGAATCACCCGACCCGACATAACCCGACCCGAATTCCATCATCACCCAATAACCCGATTCTTAATCGGGTCGGGTTGCGGGTCACTTTTAAAAAAGTCAAAACCCGACTCAACCCGACCCGACAAAACCGATAACCCCGATAACCCGACCCGATAACACCCCTACTTGGAGCATCAGGTCACAAATTTTATCCCAACAGTTGGTGTAATAAAAAACAAACTCATGATACAACACAAAGTTAGCTAGCAATCAAGTAATAACAGAGTTTGTCATCTTTTTTCCCCCCATAATAGACTTCCTCGTGTTTAGCTACTTTAAAACTCCTATACCTTCGTATGCGAGGACATATTTCTTCTAATCAACCATATCGGCAGGGGCGGAGCCAGGTTGAAGTTGTGTATGTGACAATGTTAACAAACCACTTGAAGAAAAAAGTATCATGTAAACTGCACAGGGACATTTACATGTAGACAGTAACACAGCCTTAAAACATAGCTAGCTCCAAATAGAAAATGGCATAATAAGAGATATCTGGCATTATAAGATAAATACATAACTCTATTTACCCAATCACAACACAATGTCGAAATACTCATCATCCATGGGCAATCTATGTACAGTTTTCATAGGACCAAGAAACAACTTCTAAATTACCAAAGCAATTCCCCAAATACAAAAAACTGCGAGTCAGGGACCAATACACACATATGCTTACATACATGGTTATGTAACTACTACGTGTTCAACAGCTTATGTGAACTTAGAGCAAGCATCAAAGCCTGACTTCTATCTTTCTTTATTAATTAGTCTCTAATTCGCTGAAGTGTATAACTCTGATAGCAGGGGAAACATGAATACTCTTTCATATTTAACTCTTGTTGGTGGTAAGCAAATTAAAATAAAGTACGTGTTGCCATCAACAGTTAAGAACTCAAACAAAACAAATCACAAAAATAAGGGCAAATCAAATACAAGTGATACGGAAAAAATAGAGAAATCAACAAATTACAAAAGGAAATCAACAATACATGTGATGAAAATTACAAAATCACATCCCGGGGGTTCGTAATAAGATGCATGTTCATGCTAAAACTCCCCGATTTTATATACATATCAGTAGAAATTTTTGAGAGTTTAGTGGGTTCGGTTGAAGAAACTCGGCCAAGGGTAGCTCCACCCTTGCTTATCAGCTTTTCTTTGAGCATGCAAAAACATGAGTAGCTTAAAGGAAGCAATGTCTTTTTCAGCTTTCCTAATAACATCTTCGAAAGCTCCCATACGTTTCAAAATCGACACTAGCTTAATTCCAAAAGATTTTTCAGCTTGCAAAAACTCACCATAATGATCTTGGTTAGCTTCCATGCATTTTCTTAAATCAGAAGTAACTTGAAAACATTTGTTGACAATATCTTTGTCATTTTTCTCTCCTTCAACACATTGTTTCCATTTGATATACTAGGCGAGTACCCGAGCCTAGCGCCAGCGGTTTTTAGCGGCGAACAATTAACGATTTGCGATATTGTGGTAAATTTTTCTCTTTGAAATACCAAGCCACTTCTAATGTTTGCTTTTCATAGCATAGTTTTCGAATGCGAGATTGTAAATTTCATTTTTATTAATTTGAAGATTTTATTGGACCGTGCGTGAGTTCTCAAACAGTTTTTTTTTTGTCCTTTTTATCATTTCTAGTGATGTTCCATCCTTGACTCATGTATCAAAAATAAATATTTCGAATCAGACTTACACGATGTCTATTTATTTATAGTTTTTTTATAACAATATTAACAAACCATTTGATTCAATTGTAATTTTTGCGATTTCAGGCTTTTTATTTTATTTTATTTTTCTTTTATTTAACAAAAGCAATCATATATTTTCACCATTCAAAATCATTCAAGTGTTGACAATGATAAATTTACACGTTAACATTGAATAGATAAGAAGTACATGATTCTTTATTATACATTGGCTACAATAATAAAAGGTTACAAAGTAGTGAAAACTCAACAATTGATCCATTGACCTGCAAGATCCAAAAATAACCAAACAATAGATCAAGCCATACACTAATTTCGCAAAGCAATATTGTGATCCCTAAAGTGTAAAATAACTACAACAACTGGCGTCGAATTTCTCAAGGATCAAACAATTTTTTCTCAACTACTTTGAGGTCAAATTCGGTCGTACTAACCCAAAAGTAACAATTACCGTCTTAATTAACAATCATAGGCCAAATTTTCTAGCCCAACGCAAGCGTATCAAGCTTGTATATATCAAGAAAACCCCTGAATGGAAAAGTAATTTGACATTATAATTTCAATGAATGTAATCAACACAATACAACAACATTTTCGTTACAGCTTCTAGGAAAGAAGATACACTCAGCATATCATTTCCCCTTAAGAATTCGGGCAGGAAAATTCTTGGCAATGATAGTTCCATCCTTTTCTACAACAGTTTCTCAAGTTAATAAACAAACCAACCACAAACCAATTTTTGAGTAGAAAAAGACCGAACTCCCCAAGGATGATTAGAACAACAAAGGGTCAAGACTCAGCTTTCCGTTTCAGCCTCATTTAAGCTGCAGCATCTCAGTTTCAAAGCATACTTTTGCCAGGTCCACGAGAAAAAAAAAAAGGTTGCTTATAACTGTGAACTCTCAGTAGGAAATGTGCTGGTTTTGCATGCGTCACCACGACATAATGGGCAAATCATGTTTCATCAACGAAAATTAACTTATTTATGTTAGAAGTTTGAATAAAAAAGGTTAAGGCTTTTTTAGAGATCAACCAAATGAATCCAGATAACTTGTAAGAGTATAACATTTATGTTTGGGTAAAATGATTTGTACTATCGTGTAGAATTGCATGTTTATAATTCCTCATATATGAGGTCTAGGCCGAACCTAACTCATAGTCTTATAGCATAGAATGTCCATTTCAACTCGTTTATGCAAGTATAAGAATATTTTTTGATCATAATTACCATATTAACCATTTATAGAATGCAATATAATAGGAGAGGCAACAAAATATTAATGGGTCAGCACAGCTCGACCCGTGTTTCCATGCCTAAAAATGAACCATTCGCCCGTTTTGCCAACTATAACAAAAAGTATGTAGGAACCATCCAGAATGCATGATTTAATACTGCTTAAAATTTCGTGAGATACTTCATCCTTACGGTACATGGCAAATATTGTTTTCAACTTCACAAGTCAACTATACAAATCCTTCTTGAACAGATTGTTTAACTTTCCAAAATTAAGATATTGTTTCCTTAAACGCATTTCAATTAAGTTATTGTTTGAACAATGCATTTATTTCCTTAACATTCAACAATTGACTTTCAATTTTCAAGTTTCAAGTTTTCACTTTCACCTTCCTTCATATGACATGTAAAACATTTAACAACTTCACTGTGAAAGATATCATCACAAGATGATGAAAAAGATGTTCCCATTGTTGAAGCTTGTCAACTTAATCGAAACGCTCTTGTGAATTATTTTTGTGATTTTAATATGGACTTCTTTAAGTTAATATGAACTGCTAGAGATTTTATATTATATTAGTGTGACTTGAAAAACAAGAAACGAGAAAAAAAATCGAATTTTGGTAAGGAGGTGATATGATACCTAATTAAATAAAGGGGCTTTTGCATATATATCCTCCCGAAAATGCAAAATGCGATATATATCCAAAGCGTGATAAAAACCATTGTAAAATGTGCATAAAAACTTGTACAAAAGATATATATGCAATTATTCACTTTATGGGATATATACGATTTTTGCCTTTAAATTTAAAAGTATTGGCCTCGCAGTAACATATGTTGCCCAATCTTTACCATCTATAAAGAGTTGATGATACTTTTCGAAAACTTTAAAGGTTTAAAATTGAATAATGTTAATGGACTATTCTTATACTTTGATTAAAAATAATAATAATATTTATCATTAAATTAATATTTTAAATATTATTTACTTTTTAAACTTTTATCTAACTGTATACTTAATTTTGTGTTCCAATAACATATAAGTTTTGCATCAAGGGTTAACCAGAATCACGATTTCGTAAGTATAATTATTTGTCACTATACACCGTCGCTTTGCGCGAGTATTCGTCTAGGAAAATATAATTTATGTCATATACAGGATCTGAATAGCGATCCTTTTACAAATTAAAGTAAATCTAAAATCTACTTTTTACTTATTGCCTAATGCATTTGAACGTTACAAGCTCACTTGATCAGTTGATTGTCTTACATACGCATACGCTTAACGCTTTGAAAAATGCTAGAAATCTGGATTGCATTCTATCATAATAACTTTAAAAATGTTGTAAATTATACAATAAGCTTGTTTTTGTTGCGTTTGTGAAAGAAACTGCAGGGACTGATGATCTCATGTGAGCAAAGTAAGGTAAGTTTTTGTGTTACAAGTGTTAAATAAATTTTCAGCAGAAGTAAGTTTAGTTTTAGTTGGGATAGCTGACTTCAACACCCGTATTTGATTTCTTTGTAATTGTTCTAGCTCCTTGCTAGTTTTTTTTTTAATAAAAGTTGCCGTTCAAAAATAAATAAATAAATAAATAATTTTTCAGGAGGGTAAGAAAGGTAAAATTGATCACCTAGAATTTTTCCGTATGTACTATTAGGAGATCATTTAATCAATTTGTCATAAAATCGAGTTGTAATCTTCAATGTCTTATGAATTTTGAATCACACACGACTTGATGATTCGTGTTAGTCGTTTTTTTTTTTTTTTTTTTTTTTTTTTTTTTTTTTTTTTGAGGGCAAAGGGAATGTTGGTTAATTATCTAGTTTTTGATTGAATCTGGTTAGTAGTTTTGACAAAACATGTATTTTGGAGTAATGACCATGTCTTTTTTTTTTTTTTTTTTTTTTTGTTTGTTAAATTATTTTTCATATATTTCTTTGCAATCTTTTAATCCCACTATGACATTTAAAAATAGGTGGATGAGAACGCAACAACAAAAGCACTTACTCAGCCCTTTTGAATAGCAAAACTAATCCTTTTAAAAACTACATCTATGTTAAAATGACAAAAATCCTTTAGAAAAACTTTATCCCTTTGTAAATGATGAGTCTGGTTTTGATGGAAACAGTTACCAAATGCGGTGGACAACGAACGTATTATAGAAAAGAACCAAACTGCTGCAAGTCGAGGTCACACAAAACATTCTGAGTTGATAAGCTATATGTATATATGTACGTGCACATTGACATTAATTACTTGTTAGGACCTGTTACTGACCAATCCATTACGAGTACTAAAACTCGATAGCCATTCAAATACTGATGCTATATATGCAAAAGACCCTTCGATCTAAAACGAACCATGACAAACAGCCGTAAAAGTAGCTGTATACATGAGGTGATCAGTGCCTTTCGAGCTAGTGGTTAAGGTTTTAATCCTTTGCTTATGTAATACGTACGTTTGAGTTACAAGAATAACTTTTTGAAGGGAGTATTAAGGATATTAAGACACTTTGTAGGATAATTACTGATTATGTGAGTAATTATAAAGTTTCACAAAGTTGATAATGTTTGAAGGAACAATCCACCCAATAATTCCATGTTATCGTGTTATTGCTGTCTCAAATGTCATAGCATATCATACACATAATCGATATAAGCATAGGATCTGAACATTACATATATATAACTTGAGCTGTATAGGGTTCATTTGATAGAACGTAATGAAATGTCAAATGAATGGGATAGACGATGTAATGAAATAAATGATGTAATATAATACTCCATTACCGTTATTAATCATGTCTTGTTGGTATGATAGGATGAAATGAAATCGACAAGTAAAGACCGGTGTGTTTGTTTCATTAAGATGTTTTGGGATCTTACTGGTAAGAGGTGGCTAGAAAGTCTAAATCTGAACGAAATAATGTTGTTTGTTTTTGTATAATTGTCCGAATGATTTTAAGTGCTCGTTTTTGCAATTTGTTTATTAAGCCAACGCAATGCGATAATAAGTAACTTATGTAAATATGAAACAAGACTTTTATCATAAATATAACATAGTTAATAAACAATCAAATATATTGCATAAAGTTTGCAAAACGAGTAAGAGGCGATGAAGACAAGTCCCCCACCTCTTCTTGAGTAAGATGTTATATGTCTAACTGGGTCTTACTAAAAGAAAAAAAAACAACCAAAACGTTCGCCCACCTCTTCTTGGTAAGAGTAAGAGGTCTAGTAAGACTTTTTTAAAAACAAACACACCCAATGCCCGTTGATGATATGAAGTTTATTTAATTTGGTTACTTAATGATGGACTTTTATGTAATTTTGATTCCATTCCCACTTTGATTACAATATACCAAATAATACGTAAAACTAAGGCAAAAAATAAATCGTTTTGTACTAACACCGTAATAATAAAAAGAAAGCATAACAAGATCGATCTATCAATGGTTAATTACCTCATAATTCCTAATTATTCGCTTATAGAACTTTGATCTCGGGATCTTTTCGATCAGCTTCTTTTTGAGCTTGCAAAATCATGAATATCTTGTAAGCAGGATCTTCTTCAGCTTCCAAAACTATATCATAATGATCTTGATTAGCTTCCATACATTTACGTAAGTTATAATTAACTTGAAAACATTTGTTGACAATATTTTCATCATTCTTTTCCCCTTCTTCAACACATTTTCTCCATTCGATAAATATGTTTTTACACTCGCCATGCTTCATATAACAGGTAAAACAATTACCATCAATGTGTGAATTATCATCACAAGGTGATGAAGAATGTTCTTCCATATTTTGCAACTTAATTAAACCCTCTGTGGATTCTTGAGATTTTTTTTTAATGTAGGTTTTCAATATCAATATCTAGAGATTATGACTTGAAACACACGAAACATGGCTTGGAATTAATATTGACCAATATTGGATTTTTGTAAGGAGGTGATCTTAAAAATAATTACTTCCCATAATATAATATTTTATACAATAACATCTAAAACGAAATTAGTCCCTTATGAGAATCATATAATTTCCTTTTTAAACAAAGAAGTAACTATGTTTCTGGTTAATACATGATATCATAATTTCATGTTAATTTAAAACTAACCTTTTCATTTTTATTAGGGTTAATAACCTTTAAAGATTATATTGTCAAGAATAGCGATTCTGCGTGTGACTAAAAATAACTCTTTTAGGCATTAAAGTTGAAATTTTTGTCTTTCTTTAAGTATTATGACAATTTTACAATTTCTAAATTTTTTTCAAATACTTTTTTTCAAATTTTTTCCAAAATTTTTTTGAATTTTTTTGAAATTTCGAATTTTTTTTTTCGAATTTTTTTTTTGAAATATTTTTCGAAGGGTAAAATGGTCATAATACTTAAAAGGAACAAAAATGTCAACTTTAATGTTAAAAAGAGTTATTTTTTTAGTTCGCTAGGCAGAATTGCCATTCTTGAAAAGTATAGTGCTTTAAAAGGTTATTAACCCTTTTTACTAATGGAGACAGATCAAATAATCAGTGTTTTTTCGTGTCAAAAGTTTGAAAAGTATTTTGGTGGCGGCAAGTGTTCGTGTTTATTCTTCTAGAACTCGACTAGACTCCCTAGCTTAGCTTAAGCTTGATTCATAAGGTATTAAAGATGTTTTAAATATTGTTATAAGTTCTACATGATGGCCTTGGAAGTGTGGCTTTTTGCTTACAAGATGACACTTTATGAAAAAATGAGCAATGGCGATAAAAGTTGCAATTTTGTAAAAAAAGAAAAGAAAAAGGTAAACAGTTGTTAGCTTGCAACTAATAAGAAATACAATGGCTCCAAATATCATTGAGACGATAACTATGTTACCTTGTAATAAATCTAAAAACAAAAGAAAGTTTGGTACAAGCTTGCTACTAACACCTTTTATGAGTATACAAGTTATAACTTATAAACACCATTTTAAAATCGGTTTTTTGGAAAACAATATCAATCTGATTGTTTGGCTTGCTAATAGTAAACTTAAAGAAGGTTGCCAAACACTAGAAAATGGCTAATAGACTTGAAATCTCAGTGATTATATCATCATCTTCAAAACACATGTACATCCGAATACCCTATTGCAAGTTTAATGAATCTAGTTTACTATTTACTTCTTGCTTAAGGGAAATGAGCTTTTCGTTCACTTGGTCTTACTTGGCATTATGCTTTGAAAGACATGGATTTTCGAGTAATGGCCATGTATAAGAAAGATTTACTATTAGCTAGGGTATATATATGTGCGGATGTGCCACACTATTTCTAATACATGTTACTAGAGATTAAAGATAACACTAAAACTGGATAGTCATTCATAACCTGAATAATATATAGCAAAAGTCCTTTCTACAAAAAGAAACTGGTGTAAGAGGTGAACCACCTTTGAGCTAACATGTTAGTTAGAGTTTAATCCTTTGCAAATGTTTAAGTCACAAGAACAACATTCTTTTTTCAAACACAGCGCGCAGAAGAAAAACATAACAGGGAGCGCAAATCCCTTGCGCGATTAGCTACAAGTGTCCACTTTTCTGTTTAGATTAAATTAGAAGCTAACAACGTGACAAGTGGCGGTGCGAGCAAAATAGTTTCCTCGCCCCTTATTTGAGCGCACAGTTGATTTCAATAAACTTTTTTTTTTCCTATTAAATTACAAAACTATTATTCAAAAATCTTAATGGTCTAGAAAACCTACAAACTTTTCACTTTTTACTATTGTGACAATAAACTTTTTTTTTCCTATTAAAACAAAACAACTTCTTAATGACTACTATTGTAACCAAATATGCCACGTGGCACATTTAATTACCACTTAACGAAAAAAACGCGTTTATAACGTCTGGGGGACCATTTTTGCCAACTTACCAAAGTTGGGGACTAAAACTCCTAAAACATCGAATATATAAAAACAAAAAACGTTTTTTTATAAAACATGCAAGAAAATTACAAAACTATTATTCAAAAATCTTAATTAACTAAAAAGAATTTTCAAAACTGGAATTACATTTTTCTGAATTTTTTTCTATTTATTATGAATTTAAAACTATTTAAATCTAATTAAATTCCTAGAAAATACTATTTAAACTATGAAAATTCTGAAAAAAAAAATACTTTTTATGACTTTTTTATTTTTCTAAAACTGAGAAAATTGAAATTTTATTTTTTAGACCTTTTCTGAATTATTTGCATTAAATACTAATTAAAAAGCCTTAAATTTGAAATTAAATGTAGAAAAATAGCAAATGAAAAGGGAAAAATATGAAAACTTTCAGAATATCATAAAATAATGCTGAGAATCAAGGAAAAATAAAAGAAACAACTAATGATCACAGGAACTATGATTTGGACACACAACTTATATGAATAAGCACATGAAATTAAGCTAAAAGCCTCAATAAGCTACCATAAGCTACCACAGCCTAAAACTAACCTAAAATATCCGAGAATAAGCTACGCAACTGATTTGAATCCAAAAGCTCAAGTAAAGGTAAATAAGCACAAGAGCGTGTTCTAAGCTTAATAAGCCAAACGGCCTACTGAGGTACTTTGAGCTCTAATTCAAATGGCTTATAAAAATTCCTAAAATAAACTAAAATACTACGATAACCACAACCAACCAAAGAGTCAAGTCCTAAATTTCATTAAATGGATGAAAATGAAGAAATTAAAATGAAAACTAACGGTGGGTTAGGATACTAGGATCTTGATGCAATAACAGGCACTACTTACCTAAAAGAGGATCCGAAAAAGAGCTTATAAAATTCCTAAAATTCTAATAAAATGGTACCTTGAAAGACAACCAACTGAAGTTAAGGTACCCAAAATCTCAACTAATTTGGACTAGAAATGAGCTCTTGAAAATTCCATAAAGATCATGTAAAACCGAATTTTATTGTTTTGACTTTTGAAGATGACTTAAAAACTTGACTTATTTGAGATATGATTCACAAAAGCAGATTCAAAACTAAGAATTAAGATGAAATATAACCTAATTAAGCTATCTATGATGATCCTAACCTAAAAATGCTAACTATCTTGATAAGATGATTCTCATGTGAGACTTAATTCAGATAACAAATGATTTTGACTAACTGAATGTACAGATGCAATATAATGACTGGAATAAGTGAACTAAACCTCAAATAAGCCTAAAGTAATACTCTAATCCCATATACTAACATCTAGCTCAGTGAACTGTTCATATCCAAACACTACTTAAAAACTAAACCTCAAATAAGCCTAAGATTTTCATTCCATAAGATAAAACCATTACATCAATACCCTAATTACTTGGCAATTGTCATACCTAATACAACACAAATTAAACACAAGCATCCTATTATAATGTAAAACAACTTATCATACAACTGCAACTTGGACTTTGTAGCCTTCAAATCATCTTCCAACAATGCCTTTTCCATAGTAAGACCCTCAACCATGTGTTGAGAATATGGATTATGGCTGATGTGTTTCTGCCTTTCAAAGAATCCAAACACCAACTCTTTGTAGTACTCCGTAGGAAGATCTTCATCAAGAAACTCGTACACTTTGCAATCATCACATTTGACAAACTCATTGATTAGGGTTTATATCATCAGTGTTAGTAGCAGGTTTGGGGAAGAACTAAACTTTTAGTTTATGTTTTATAAAAAACGTTTTTTGTTTTTATATATTCGTATGTTTTAGTCCTCAACTTTGGTAAGTTGGCAAAAATGGTCCCCCAGACGTTATAAACGCGTTTTTTTCGTTAAGTGGTAATTAACTGTGCCACGTGGCATATTTGGTTACAATAGTAGTCATTAAGAAGTTGTTTTGTTTTAATAGGAAAAAAAAAATTATTGTCACAATAGTAAAAAGTGAAAAGTTTGTAGGTTTTTTAGACCATTAACCCTAATTTAAATTCCTTGTAACATGGTATGGTGGTATTTGATGAAGAGCAATGCTACCTCCACAAAGAGTTTACAAAATTATACCCACAAAATGACTTGTCATGTGTAGTAGTCTAATCACTTTGCATCATAATCTCTCTTTCTTCTATCTTACCCTCCACAATTGGTTGCCAAGTTATTGTGTGAATATAATTTTGTAAAATTTTATGGATATTCTCTTAGATGAATAAGATTGTGGTGTTTTGAGTGGACAAATGGAAAACATGGATCTGAAAAGATGAGGTAGAAGAATTAACACGGTTGTTGATATTAAATGAGGTCCAAACCTTTTGCTCGCACTTTTCTTGTATAATAATGATGATTCGACAAGTAGCAGTGAGGGCAAATGGGAATAGCGCGCAAACACTCTTTTGCTAGAACTCTTTTTTTCTAATAAATATTCACCCGATAATTATGTGAAATCCATATCAAGATTCATATAGACAATCAAAGATTGGTCAAAACTACAATTTTATTGCGGCCTATTGCAATAAGAACTCGCCTTAACATTTATGTTTAGCATGTTTGTTAGACTACCCATTACTCCTGCGGCCTTGTCCAAGATTTATCTCACTCAACAGCTTCAAGTAAGCGCCACATAATCCCCTCTCTCATTCACTACTCAAATCTCCGTAGCCCTCATTCATTATATGCTTATCCAAGATTTTTAAATAATAGACACCACACTTGCATACACACACAAACACGCCACCTAATAGACAACATCACATGAGAAGGGGTGGGGATGGGATGCAATGAAGCTCACGCGTGAGGAAAGGGTGCCATGTCTGCATCACGAGTGATGCATCCTTTGGTTACGAGCTTTCTAAATTTGTCGTTATCGTTATCTCAATTACCTAAAAAATAATCAATTCAAATGTTATATAAAATATCATATCATAAAACCATGTCAATTATAAAATTCGCTTTACTTAACATTATCAATTCATACTAATAAAAAAACTTGTCATTCCCGAATAACCTAAACAATAAAAACCGCATCCCTTTACCCGTTTATCAATTCCGACAAATAAAAACAAACTCATGACATAACTCCTATAAAATTTAGCCAAGCAATAACGTTTAGGGTTTTGCTAACGACAATTTAGACTAAAATACACCGTTGGTCCCTAAACTTGTCTCTGAGGATCGCGATGGGACGAACCTCGCCTTTTCATCGCCACGGGTCCAAACAAGAGCCATTAAATGCCGATTCGCCCTCGACCACTAACACCTATGTCAACGGCTCTTTTCTCGTTAGTTACAGGAGGGTAATATAGTCCAATCACATTTATAACTCAACCTAGTTAATTCTAACCCAAGAACTATTCCACCAAAACAAAAAGGGATATTGTTTGAACAAATAATATCGTGTTCCCGAGTCCTCACCACTTAAGTATGACTTCATAAAAGTCAACCGGTAAAGAAAGTAATAGCTCACGTAAATTTACCCAGATTAACAAACAAATTTATACATTATCAACTACTTAGCTAGTTGACTTATAACACCAACTATATACGTGTTTGATGAAACCGAACATAACCGATACCACGGAGTCATTGTCCGATACATGTTAATTTACTAATTCATTATAAAATATAAAAGATGAATTTGGGCCCAACTTCAAAACGCTCAACCGATGAACCTTCAAATGATCTACACAATGTGATTGATATCCGTAAACTGTTGAACCGACAAAACTGTTAGGCCTAAGTTGATGATGTCACGCCACCTTGTCTCGCAAAAACAAGTATACAAATTACAAACATATAAGTTATGAACTGTAGTGTTACAGTTAATGGAATTTAACACATGACATGGTATTCATCATCAAACATCACCTAGGGTCGCCTTTGGGCGAAGAGTGCTAGGACGCAGCTTGTAATCTTTTCTTTGTTCGAAAGGGTGTCTTAACACCGCTTGAAACATCTGCAGAAGACCACCAACCCTTTCACCTTCCCTCCAAGTCAAACCTGTGCAAGTTCTCAACATCAAACCCCGCAAACTCAACCATTTTGGCCTTCCCTTCCCATCTAAACCTCGCTTAAATTCTTGAACAACTTCTCCCTTTTTTCTCGGGCAAACCTCCTCTTCATCAACCATCTTTCCTTTTCCTTTCCTTTAATTTTGTCCCTTTGTTTAGCTACAACCCTTCTTCGTCCTTGATTACTACCCCACCTTTCACTCTTGGTGTCCCGGTTCCACCCCATGCATTTTTTCTTAGCTATCCCCGCCATTGACTTGTAGTCCTAAAAGGTGTTTGACTAAGCATCCTAAAGTTAGCATCCCGCTTACCCAACCCACAACTTCAAAACTGATGTTTTTAAGTAAAATTGTGCTAACTTTTGGGGCTTGTGGGCTATGAAGATATCAATCGAGTCATTTGTTTCACCATTCCAAACAAAGTATGAACATCAACATCAAGATGAATCAAATGCAAACCATTTTCTAGGGATTGTTTAGGATCACGTAAAACAACGCCCATTTTTGTTCATTAATCTCGATAACACATTATCAAGGCTTGAACTAAATATATCCCTATCACCGGTAAAGGCACACAGATTAATTAATGAACCTCGCTCATACCGAGTGGGCTATAATCAAAACCCCATTATAGTGGATTCGAACAGACCTCACCTTCTTCTTCTTCCTTGACATCCTTAAACGTGAGACGAATATGCTTCGTCCTTCATTCTTAGTTTTTGTTTTTTAAGAATGGGTTTGACTAGATGTGTGTTTCAAGACGCGAGTGTGGATGTATGTTAGGTTTCGCTTTGATTGGGTTTTGTTAAATGGGTCGGGTTATTATGATAGTGTTTATGGTTTCGGATCTTGTTAGTTGGGTTCTTTTGGTGATTCCAACCACATTAATTGTGTATATGCGTATCAAGGAAGGCAAAAGGCCAAGTTGCGTGGTACTAGGTTTAAAATGTCACAATTGGTCCCTCAATTTGGCCACCACCGCTTTTTGCACTTAAAATTCCGCGTATTTTTGTCACACAAACTTGACTTTTTCTCTGCTTACTAACTTCACAATTAGTCCCCGAATTTGGAACGTCCAATTGTTTTGGTATTTATTGGTTAATACACTATATCATTTGCATACCAACAATCACAAGAAACAACCTCCCAATGGTCGACTTCCCACTACTTGAAGAACTCGCCAAATCTTCGAACTCCGACTACATGTTTGACTCGATTTCTTTTTATCGAGAGAAAACGATAAGGACATCAAAATTGCTAAAGGACTCCAAAACACTTTGACCGACTTGATTCGGGTATGAAGGAAACCCAACAATACATCTCTCGAGATCAAGGCTTTCAACTACGGTGATGAACTACAAGGTTATCGAGGATCTTCGCAATGTGCAAAAGGCTAATGTCTTGAAGGCGTTGGAGATAAGGAGGATGATCTCGTCGACACACTCACAAAGTGTGTGACAGAACAACTTCCTTGATCATCTTAGGAAGTGTTGAGAAGGAAATGCTATGGTTATGTTTTCCTTTTTTTTGGAAAAATATGTACCGAATATTTATGTTCTAGTGTTTTAATATGAAGTTAATGAATCTATATGTTATGTTCTAGTGTTTTAATTGTTAATTATGTTGTTAATTGTTGTATTCGCTCAAGAGAGTTGTTATATGGTTTTGATTGTATTGGGTGTTGGTGGAACTATGGTCCTTGGTCAAACAGATTTAGAGTGTAGGGACATGTGTTTTAGTCCCTATCCTGCCTTGCATTAACTTATAGCAAGCACTTTATTCTCACATTTTACCACAAATTTGAATTCAAATACATAAACCCAACCCTTTCGTAGAAATTGAGTCAAAATGGGTAAATCTAGAGCTCAGAAATGCATTAAATGCTCCAATTGTCAAACTGTTGGACATAATAAGTCTAGTCATCACAAGGATCGTGTACCAAAACCAACAAAGGAAAGTAAGGTTCGAGGTAGAAAAGGCATTGTGATGGCAGAAGGCAACATGTATTCATTTAATTGTCATTTGTATAACGATTGTTCTAGTGTGTTTACATTCTAGTTGATGTGCAAATGTATTACTTTTGAAGTGGATGGATGAAGAGGATATAAGGAAGACTATGGAACAAGAGTTTTATGATGCTCTTTACAAGCAAGAAGAAGAACACACAAATTTGGAGGAAAATGAAGAGCAATCCAGGTTGGATGAAGAAGCATTCCAGCAGTTTTTGGAAGAGGAGAGAATGTACAAAAGAATTGAAGAGGAATGGGAGAGGAAAATTGGCTTGAAGATGCAGAGTATGAGGCGCTTACTATGGAGTGTCTGTGGAAGAGTTATATCCAAGACATCCATATGTGCTGGATAAAATTCACGCTCTGAAAGTCACAAATTCCAGCAGTTTTCTAAGGTTGTAGGCTTCTACTCTTCTAGCCATTTTGTAATATCGACAATATTATGTTTGAACATGTTTTTGTTTTTTTGTTGACTTTATAAGTTGACTAGCTTGTAAGAATTTATGTTGTCTTTACTCCTTATCTACTTGTTCAACAACCACAACTCCCATCTACTTATATAATACATCTTAAGTCAGCAATTGTTTATCATACCACCATATTATCACCATGGATGTAGAAAATGGTTGTCAAATGGTATGCATCGATCGTTGGCTTCAAAGGGAAAACAGGTGGATTGACCTTTTTGCAAGGCCCACCTTATAGAGCTTTCATGTGGTATGTTTGTCCAAGTGTGCCTTGAGATAAGGGAAACACATCTTATACTTGGTAGAGATGGTGTTACAAGGAAAACACAACCACGTGGAGATAGTGGTGGATATGTGATGGGTCTACATATTTCGCACCTACTAGTGTTGGTGCATCCTCGGGCGGTGATGAAGAACAAAGTGAACCACCTACAACCGAAATAGCAAGTGGAGAGCGCCAAGCCAAACACCACGTGAAGCACCCGCAATCGAAAGAGCAAATAGAGAACGCCGAGACAAACACCGCTTGAACCAACTGCAATCGATGCACCAAATGGATCACCTACTAGTCATTTATCGCAGTGAATTCCTAGCAAGAAATGTTATGTTGTCTTTCGCCTAAATGTAGCTTTAATCGATATGTGTGCTTCTTTTGTTATAATAATTGAATTTTGGTTACATTTGAATCATTGACTTTATAAGTCAAACAAGCGAGATTTTAAAACTAACAATTCGGTTTGGTATCCTCTAATAATTTGGTTTATGTTGACCTTATAAGTCAAAATGGGTTTTCCCAAGCACCCACCTAAACCGGATATGCAAGTGCAAACTACAAAATGAAAACAACATTTCCAAAATATACCTACACCACCACCTAATTACACCATATGAAGCAAAACATACATGTTAACAAGTATCGCTTTCAAGAACCATCATCACCAAAACTATACATCTTCATTACATCAACAACTAAAAATAACAGTGAACTTCTGATGGGAGGCTTGTTATTCATGGGGAGACTTGAGGTCCTTAGGGAGGCACATACCACTCATTCCTATTTGTGCCGAGCATCCCACACCGCTACAAGACCAAGTACAACTTTGGGAGCGGAAGCCTTGGACGCCTTGGAAGCTTGGGAAGTGGAACCTTCGAATTAGTGGTCTTAGAAGACATGTTCCCACACTCATCATCGATGTGTCTCAAATAATGATGACATCAACTTCATTTCCTTCACGTTAGTATCCGGAAAGATAGACAAAACAAAAATAATCGAGTTGACCCATTACAACTTTCTTAGCTTGTAAACATTCACTCTAAAGTCTAACCTTTCGAGACTCCTTATTCCCATATTTTTCCCACAAGTCTTCAAGTATCACATCAAGAATGTCATCTCCTATATCCCACTTATTCCCATAAGTAGCCATGGCATAGTCAACCATATCGCCGATACCTTTAGCTTGCTATAATCCTCTTTTGATGATTCGACACCGCCGATTTTCAAAAATAAATAGGAGTTATTTATGCTCCTCCCTTAAAATGGCAATAACACAAATACAAAAAACCCGACTAACCTTTCATCACTGAGCTTCTTTCGCAATCTGCATAAATCATCAAACATTTCATCGACATTTCATCTTCTTTAACCAAGTATCCCCATATTTTGCCTTCACATATTTTACCATCTCATCGCTACATCCGTACAAGTAAGCTCCTTGTCCGCCATTGTTAAAGTGTGTGTGAGGGTTGTGTGAAGAAGGCGGAAACGATCAAGATGGTATACGGTAAACCGCTTGTTAGAATTAACTAGGTTGAGTTATAAATGTGATTGGACTATATTACCCTCCCCGTAACTAATGTAAAAGAGCCGCTGACATAGGTGTTAGTGGTCAAGGGACTAACTGCATTTAATGGCTACCGTTTGGACCCGTGGCGATGAAAAGGGCGAGGTTCGTCCCATCGCGATCCTCCGAGACAAGTTTAGGGACCAACGGTGTATTTTAGTCTTACGCGGTCGATTCGACATTTACGCCTCATTCAGATTCAGATTCAAATGTCTTTTCGATTCGATTCATACTCTCTAAAAACAAACACCACCTAACTAACGGAAGAGGTTCTTTCAAAAGCAAGTCACGAATTAGCTAATAAAAGTTAAAATTGTAATTAATTTGGTAAAACTCTTGATTTAGTGGAGAAAATTAAAATTACACATGTTTTGAGAGCTCATTGTTTTGTAGTTTTGAACTTTAACGAAAAAAATTATAATCGATTGGTTAATAAAATTTACAATAAAATCTTAAACTAAAAAAATAGTTAATCTTAAATTCAATTTTATAAATAAACTTCTTAAATTTCATAATTTTAGGAAATACATATTTAACAACTAGCTCATAAATTTTAAACATTTTTAAGAAAAATAAGCCTTATATTCAATTTTATGGATTTAAATGTAAACTTCTTAATTTGCATAACTTTTAGGAAATATATATTTAACAACTAGCTCATATATTTTAAATTTCTTAAGAAAAAATAAGTCTTTTTGTTGTTGTTGTTGTTGAACTGATCGTAATACTAAAACTTTCATAACGTACGCGTTATAGATAACAAGCCGAAGTACGTTTATTCAGTATATGCACATGATTAATTATAACATATATAAACACTTATATTCACTGAATATGACTTATGTTAATATATCAGATTAAACTACTCAATCAATAATATTAAAAACAAAAATCTGACCATACCAGCCCGAACAAAATATAGTTGAAATATCATTATTAGTTATAGTCATTGTCCGAACTAAATCCAAGTTTAAAAATCTGTGCGTACACGTGTTAAAAAATTAAAATACAATCAAACTTAAGTTAAACTAATTGTAATACAAAAAATCCGTGTATGCATGGGATTATAAATAATTAAATATCAAAATGAAAACACGCCTTATAAGTATACACTGAACAAACATACTTAAGAATATAATTATTAGTTGTAGTTATAGTCGTGTTTGCACGAATATTAAAACTAGAAAATTATTGTTAAAAGATGCATCTACAAATTTATCTCACACATGTACTAATTTAACTTCTATTTACAATCATTTTCTTGAATAGTTTCTCACACAATAAGAGACACTATTTGAATAGAGGCCTTTTAGTTACGTAAAATGGACAAAAAATTACTCACCCCACCATCTATACTTACGTGTATTTTTTTTTTAGTATGTTCCAATTAGCTTTATTGTTGCATAAATTGTAGCGGAATTCGTATAAACAAAAGTAGATGCACATCTTTTGTAGACATTATATTTACACAACTATATTTCCCACATTCGCATAAAACCACATTTGTCCTTAACAGGTGGATTTGAACAGAAACCACTTAGCTGAAAACACTCAAACAGGCCATCTACAATGGGCACATGGCCATACGCATAATGGAGTCTTTTCAACCGTTTAATCCATTGTAGGATTGCCATGTCATGAGTACGTTAAAAGCTCGTTTCTTTCTGAACATACCACTATTATACACTGAGAAGGAAATAAACTATTTTTTTTTAATGTAAATAACCCACTATTTTTTGTATTCATGCACTCATGATGCATTTTAAGTTGTGCTTATATTCTATTTTTATAATAAATTACTTATAAACAACATTAAATATAAGTTACACATAAATCTATTAAACTTTGTAAATGTTAAATGCATTATGGGCATTGGTGCATAAAGAGTGTAATGCGAATATAGCGATGATGTGGCGATGTATTGAACCTTCTATCGCATCCCACATCGGAGATGCTCTTATATCGTTAGGTCAAAAGCCCACGGCTTACACATTTAGGTGACCTATTAGTTCGCTTCAATAGATGAGTCTCGTAAATGAAACGACCTCATACATCTTTAGAGAAAAGTTCATTATAAAACTCATATTTGTCATAGAACCAATCAACCAATCATAGCCACTCATTTCTTTTATTAAAAATATATTCACCCTTTTTTGAAAATTAAATATCTCACAAACCGTTAATCGTTACGCTAAAATTATATTATTCGACGAGAATTAAATTATCTTTCTATGATATCGATTGTATATATTTCACCTAACTTTTTAAAAAGATTTGCCCGTAAAATCACACGTGATTAGAAGAATCACACGCGATTTCTTAAAATCATATGTGATTTGATTTTCACGAATCACACGTGATTTTTAAAAATCACACGTGATTTTTACAAATCACACGTGATTTTTCCGGACGAACTTTTAAAAAAAAATTGTCGAAAGTATATAATAACGCATATCTATAAAAGATAATTTAATTCGTCCACGACAGATATTTTTAGAACAAGATTTACCGTTTGCGAGATACGTTGTTTAAAAAAAATGAAAATAAAAACTATGGATGCGACGGTTAATTGGTTTCTACGACAAATTGAGCCTATATGATCTCAACTCTACATCTTTATTGCAACTTATTAAATCTTAAAATAAAACTCACCTTAACATTTGTGGTTCGTTTGTTTGTTATAACAAATTTAAGATAATCCGGATGCTCGTTATCTCAATTACCTCAACGATTATATATGTCTATGCAGATGTAATAACAGAACATGCATATAAAAAACCATGCTAATTAAAAAATTCCAATTAACATTACATAACATAATAAATCCGGTCTAATGAAAAGAAAACTTCTGTAATACCTCATACATAAATTAGCCAAAGCAATAGAAAAATCATAAGAAATTTTATCATCCTTGGTCCCAAAATCAACATCCTCATGTTTACTTATCTTAAAACTCCTAATTCTTCGTCTCCGGCGACTTCTTTCTCCTAATCTCATCAGCTTCTTTTTGAGCTTGCAAATTCATTACTAACTTAAGAAAAGGAAATTCTTTTTCAGCTTTTTCAAGCTCACCATCTTTGAAAGCTCCCTGCTGTTTTAAAGACGACAATAACTTATATCCAGTTTCTTTTTCGGCTTGCAAAAACTCACCATAATGATCTTGATTAGCTTCCATGCATTTTCTTAAATCAGCAGTAACTTCAAAACATTTGTTGACAATATCTTCATCTTCCTTTTTCTCTTGTTTAAGACATTTATCCCATTTAATAAATGTTTCTTTACACCTACCCTCCTTCATATGACAAGAAAAACAATAACCTTGTTTGTGGGATTCTTCACCACAAGGTGACGACCCTCCACCACGAGGTAATGAAAAAGATGTTCCCATTGTTGAACCTAGCTTGTCAACTTAAATAAAACACTCTTAATTTTTTGTTATTTTGATATGGACTTTTTTAATTTGATATGGATTTCTAGAGATTAAATATTAGCTTAGTGAGACTTGAAAGAGAAGAAACCACATAATATTTTCGACTTTTGTAAGGAAGTGATCTTAAAATTACTTCCCAAGAAAGTACGTAGAGATGTCAAGGGGAAGGAAATTATAACAAAGATTTGGCACCCTAAAAAATAACTATTGGTCTCCTTATATGTTTGGCCCACTTAAAGTAGAACCTATCGACCCAAACTATGAGTGTAAAATTTGAATTCTTTTTAGTCCAAAGATTTTTTTAGCGGCTTTAGCCGCTTGATAGAGAAAGTGGCATTGTTCCAATACTTCTATAGTGACCAACTTGTTGTTTGAACCACATTTAGGAACCTCGAGTGCTTGGATGCAATAGGAGCATGCAAAAAGTGGTTGCAATGACAAAATTTTAATGGTATTGATTCGCACTCCTAAATATGAAAATTTCTCGAACTCGAGACCACGGAATTGCACATTTTACGTATGAGAATTAAAGTTTAATAATTAAATATAAAAGGTTGTATTTAGTTATTAATTATACAAAACGACTAATTAATGAATGTTAAGTGATTAAACGTAATGGACTAACGGTCGTTAAATGTTAAAGGAAAGGACTATAGATGAAAATACAGGACAAGAAGGTTCTAGAAATCCCTTTGGGATAGTGAACTATCGGCCAAGGGGTTGGGGAAACCTAATCCAAGTCCAACTTGCTCTCCAAGCTTTGCATACTATATAAACAAGGCGTAGGTTCATTGTTATTCATTTCTTGTACACATAACATAAACTTAAGCTTGTGTTTTCTTGTTTTTAGTCCATAAACGATCGTACCCTATACCTTAGGGCCGATTACTTTTTTTTCTTCTTAAAAAGTGTTTTGTGTTCCTAAACTAGCATTTACTTTAGTTCGTTATAGTACGTGTGTACAAAAAACGTGGTACTTACATACTATTGTAAGTATCTTGGATTGAATTGCAAAAACGGTAAGGGGCAATTATTATAATCCTTATAAACCTTAATTAGGCTTCATCTCAATTGCTAGCTTGGAATTGATTCTTGTTTAGCTAGAATTAAAGGTACACATACTTTTATGTTTATGTTAATTAATTATTTATTATACGTTCCTTACGCTTTGATGTTTATTGTGTTTAATTATGATTGTCATGCTATTAAAATTTCAACAGTGGTATCAGAGACATGTTAATGTGTAATTAATTACAAAACGCGTAAAAAACGGATAATTGTATTGTGTTTATGATATGATTAATTCTAGGGTTTGCTTATTTTTTTCAAAACCCGAATTTTAGGGTTAGGGCCGATTGCCCTAATGTTTAATAAAAAAATCGAACCCTAATTTATTTTAATTGTCGATTTATAAATTTTTTTAGGGTTTGTTAATTTATTTTGTTATTAGATAATTAAAACTAGAATTATATATATGTTTACGTGAATTAACTAATGAATAAATTGTTATGTGACATGGAATTGTATGCAATCTTGTGACTAATTGAAATAATTGTTATGTTGAATCCATGATGAGACATGCATGTGTGTCATGAATTGTTGCTTGTATGATTAATTGTTAAGTTTTTATCACATATATTATTTTGATAATTCTTGAATTGAGGAAGACCTCAATAATATTAATGAATCAATTATATGCAATATGGTATATGTTTGATTATGCCTTACACAATCGATTCATCGATGTATGTGGCTCAGTTACCTTAGTAAGTGAAAGCCCTAGTTGATATATGCATAATTAAACCTATAATTGATTATTAATAGGTTTTATCGAATAAGTTGCATGTGCCTACTTGTTTACGCATATTAAATGTTAGTTATGTGCGCATTAGTTGTTTATTTTTTATTTTACTTGTTTGTTTATTTTGTTTGACAAGCTTTAAGCAAAGGGTATTTTTTTGAATAGAAAAATAAATTGGACTAAACAATGGTGAAATATGATTTATTTTAAGCTTAAAATCAAATTTTTAGTCGATTGATGAGACTATACCAAATAGTTAGAACGGCTCACCCATTATGACAAACTGTGTGAGGGTTATAAGGAGGGTCCGCATTAAATTGCGCCTCGAAAGAAGAAGGTTTTTATATGCTACGCGCTGACCTGTTTCGCCGCTCCTTTGTGCATCATATTTGGAGCTACCAAGCATAACTATTATATGTACGAAGTATCTTAATGCAAAGTTGTAAGTTTCTCAACGCATCGATTAGAATTTTGTTGATTTAGCTTGGTAAAGAAACTAATTGCTAAAAGTTTTTTTTACTGAAACTATGCTACAAGATGAATGCATGACATCTTGTACATATTTGATTTGACACCAAAATGAAAGCTAGTACCCTTAAAATTAAGTTAGTGCCATATAGTTAAAGGAACACTTGAAGTTGTAATTTACGTCATGTGAGAACTTGGCGAGATTGTCATAGAAAGGTAAATCTTCATGTTGAGTGAGACCTCAACTGGACATATTTGCATTTCTTTATATTAGACGACTTAAATTGAGTTGTAAGTGAGAACTTAGACCAATGGTACAAGATGGGGAAAAACATGTTAACATTGGAATATTATTTGGAAATTGATACGCTTACGCAGGGCGTTCGGGGTCAAAGGAACTTCCTTTTCTTCGAGCAAGTTTTATAACACCCTGGCGTTGAACCTAATCGTTGTAGTGTAGTATTAGGGTAAGCCACGGTATTGATATCGCTCTCTGGGGAATAGGAATGCTAGTGAGAAGTTACTACGCTAAGGTTGGGGTTGAGGAAGATTATTTTTATCTTTTATGTTTTTAGGAATTAGAAAGGTACGAATCTCGGGGTTTGGATTGGGGTTGGTATTTCTACCGATTACTCTACTTGTCTAATTATCTAATCTAAGGTGTATGTAGTCTATGTTCAATTATTGTGTGCTCGTATGATAGTTTAAAGATGTGTTTACTTAGGTTTTATTACTCCTTAATTATCTCCTATTGATGGTTGAATTGTCACGTCCTTATTCTTAATCGCGTTGTGTGTCTAAAGTCGTAGGGTATGCGTTTATCCCTAACTCTTTGAAACTACCAAAGGGTCTCGTCTACAAAATCTCTAGGAATTATAAACTCTAAATCTAAGGTACTTTTTAGATGGTTTAGCTTACAACTACTCTAGGTGTTATAGCCTAAGGTTCACAAAGATTAATCAAGCATTAACTACACAATGAATGACCTATCGCATTACTAGATCATTAACAATTAAGATAAGAGACAACCAATCAATATTCAATAATCAAGTTTCATATTTCCTAAGCAAACACACAAGTAAATTAGCCGGACATGGAAAACATGCAAGCATACACACAAATAATTGAAGACATAATTGAATTAATGAAGTAAAGCACTTATCTTGTGGTAAGATAGGGTTTGGAACCCTAAAATACTATACAAGACAGCCTTGGTTCGGTTTAGGTTTTTACTCCAAAAGACTACACACTGAAAACTGAAAAATTCGGATTCTATATATAAGATTACAATCGCGATGACGTCACCTTATGATTTGTGACGCCGTCAGTCGCCGTCATTAGGGTTTCATCTTGGCCACGTTAGTCTTGCGACGACGCCACCTTATGCTTGTGACGCCCCCCCCGCCTCGACGCGTCTCGATCAAATCTAGGCCGCCCGAGTTGCGACGGCCTACTCTTTAAAGCCCCGACACCGCCACTTGAAAATAAGCAATTTAGCTCCGTCCCGTCAAGCAGAAGTGCTCCGACGGCGCCGCAATTAACACCGACGCCCCCCTTGTATTTCAAAGACTGAGTGTCTCGATTCTTGACTTTGGCCATTTTCTTCATATATCCGCGCTTTTCGTCCAAATAAGTGCCATTCCAAAGAATTTGCCTTCAAGAGACCTAAAAGTAAAAGGAACGATATTAAGTAATAACGGATACAAAAGTGATCAAATAAGGGTTTAAACGACCCTCAAAAGGTACATTTTAAAACCTTATCAGTAATTTAAATCCCATAATGATCTAGGAATTGGAAATTGTTTGCCAATTATTGTTCGACATATTACCTTATTATGTGCTTTCATTACTAGCAGATTAACTGATGTAATGGAACTATGATAATTTAGATTCTAGTTTTCCAGAAAATTCTATGGTTATATGAATATTACCTTGGGTATTTTATTTTCTTGAAAAGTTGTATTATCGAAAATACTAATATTTGAACTTTTTTCTGTTGAAATGGCTCAAAACGATAACACTACATTAGGTTTTGCGTTCAAAACTTTCTTTGAGCGAGAAAAATTGACTGGCTCACAAAATTTTCAATGACTGGTGTCGCTCACTAACAATTGTCTGTAGAGTGGCTGATAAACTGGATTATTTGTATAAGGCATGTCCTGCTGAACCACTAGCTGAAGCCTCTGATGAAACAAAAGCAGAATGGAAATTTGAATACAAGAAACATAATGAAGTTGTTTGTTTGATGTTGGGAATGATGACACCTGCTCTTCAAAAGCAGTTTGAAAATTACTTCCCTTATGACATGCTCAACGAACTTAGACGAAAGTTTGAGAAACCACCAACTGTTGAAATCTATGATTTGATTGATGCTCTTCACAGCTGTAAGCAGACAGATGGTAAACCTGTTAGTGCACATGTGTTGGAAATGAAGGGTTACATGGACCAACTGCAAGCACTTGGAAAAATCTATGAAAATGATATTGCTATGAACTTAATCAATATGTCCCTTAATAAGGACTTTAATGGTTTTATTCATAATTTCAATATAGCATTGCGCGGAGAATACAATAATTGAACTACACGCATTGCTTACTGATTACGAGAAAGGGTTACCGCAAAAGGCACCTACTCCCCAGGTACTGGCTATTCGGGGTGGTAGGATCAACAAGTCAAAACCGCGTACGAACAAGAAGGGTAAGGGAAAGGCTGATAAGGGTAAGCAAGTTATGGCCTATGAACCTGAACCTAAAAAATATCCTCCTAAGAAGAAAGAGAATCCCAAGAAGGATCAGGCTTGCCACTACTGTCATGTAGAGGGTCACTGGAAGAGAAATTGTGCTCTTTATCTCGAGGATTTGCGAATAAATAAGAATTAAATGTTTGGGTCCTTGGGCGCCAACACTTCAGGTAACTTATTTATGATTAAATTTTTTACTCTAAATCATAAAATTAATTCCTGTGTATATGATACTGGATGTGGTATTCACATTTGTAATACACTACAGGGGTTTAGAGTGAAAAAGAAGTTGTCTTATGGGGAACAATATCTGCATGTGGGAAATGGAGCACCTGTAGTTATTGAAGCCACATGAGTGTTTAGTTTAGTATTGCCTTCAGGCTTAGTAATGTCATTAAACAATTGCTATTATGCACCTTCTATTATTAGAGGTATTGTTTCCTTTTCTGTTTTGTTGGATCTTGGTTTTAATCACACTATCACAAGTAATGAAATTTTTGTTTCTTTAAATGGTATTTTTTATTTTAATGTTATTACTGTGGATGGTGTGTTTGAGATTGATATGATTGGAAATGTATCCAATAACAGTAATTCGATATTTATCATCAATAAGATAATGAAGTTAGACTTGAATTCTTCTTATATTTGGCATTGTAGACTTGCTCATATAGGCAAGACTCGCATGGAAAAGCTACAACGTGATGGGATTTTGAAAAATATAAATGATGAATCATTTGATAAATGTGAGTCTTGTATATTTGGTAAGATGATGGAGAAACCTTTTCAGAGTAATATGGAGAGGGCTTCTGATCTACTTAGTCTAATTCATACTGATGTGTGTGGACCACTTAGACATGTGTGAAAGAGAGGTGCTAGCTACTTCTTAACCTTTACTGATGATTTCAGTCGTTATGGTTATGTTTATTTACTTAAACATAAACATGAGGTATTTGAAAATTTTAAGGTTTTCAAAGCAGAAGTAGAGTTGCAATTAGGAAAGAAGATTAAAGCTCTTCTATCTGATAGAGTCGGTGAATACTTAAGCCAAGAGTTTAAATATTATTTAGCTGAGAATGGAATTGTCCAAAATCTCACATCTCCATATACTCCACAGCAAAATGTTGTATCTGAGAGAAAAAATCATACATTGTTAGACATGGTGCGATCAATGTTTAATCTTACTACTTTACCCTTATCTTTTTGGGATTATGCTTTAGAATCTACAGTTCGTATTCTAAATAT
The DNA here is from genome assembly GCA_022545495.1 of Chrysanthemum lavandulifolium. Lineage (NCBI taxonomy): Eukaryota > Viridiplantae > Streptophyta > Magnoliopsida > Asterales > Asteraceae > Chrysanthemum > Chrysanthemum lavandulifolium. The sequence continues at coordinate 108,740,047 of CM040239.1, read as the reverse complement.
GGTTCCCACCAATAAGGTTGATAAGATACCATATGGAATGGTAAAGCTCATAACTTGTCTTATTTAAAGGTTTGGGGTTGCGAGGCGTATGTTAGACGTGACTCAGCAGATAAACTCCAACAGAGATCTGTAAAGTGTATCTTTGTAGGATACTCAAAAGAAACTATGGGCTACTTTTACTTTCCACACGAAAATAAAGTAATTGTTGCTAGGTATGGATATTTTCTTGAAAAGGATCTCGTATCTCAAGAATTCAGTGGGAGAGTTTATGATCTGGAAGATGATCATGAAGATGCATTACCTTCTGAAAACACTAGCGTACTTCCAGTGGAACCTGATAGTCCTCCACCTGAAGTTGAAGTGGTTCCCATTCGTAGATCTGTAAGGACTACGTGTGCACCTGAACGTCTTTGTCTTAACGTAGAAGTTGAGGAAACTATATTAGGGGATCTTAAAGAACCTGCTAATTATAGATCTGCCATGGCTGATCCTGAAAAGGACAAGTGGCAAGCTACAATGATTGGGGAAATGCAATCCATGAAAGAAAATGAAGTATGGGAAGAGGTCAACTTACCTCTAAATGCTAAGGTTGTTGGAAGTAAGTGGCTCTATAAGAAAAAAACTGATATGGATGGCCATGTACACATCTATAAGGCTCGTCTGGTAGCGCAAGGCTTTACTCAAACCTACGTAGTTGACTACGAGGAGACATTTTCTACTATAGCAGACATTAGAGCTATTAGAATTCTCATAGCTAATAGCAGCATACTATGACTATGAGATATGGCAGATGGATGTCAAAACCGCCTTCTTAAATGGTCACTTAGATGAAGACATCTATATGAAGCAACCTGGGGGTTTGTTAATCCACAATTTCCAAACCGTGTATGCAAACTTCAAAGATCCATTTATGGTTTGAAACAAGCATCAAGGCAATGGAATAAGAGATTTGATGAAGAAATCAAAAAGTACAGATTTTTTCAAAATCTTGATGAGCCGTGTGTATATCACAAAGCTAGTGGGAGTGATATAATTTTTCTTATCCTATATGTCGATGACATATTAAATACTATGTGAAAAAATATTCCAAGTTTGCAAAGTGTTGAGGCATATCTTGGACAGTGTTTTTCCATGAAGGATTTAGGAGGAGCTGCATACATTATCGGAATCAAGATCAACAGAAATAGATCAAAGCAGTTAATTGGTTTAAGTCAAAGCGCTTAAATTGATAAAATATTAAAGAGATTCAATATGCGAAATTCCAAGAAAGGATATTTGCTGATGGAAGTAAAGCATGGCTTATGTAGCGATATGGGTGCTTCAACACCTGCAGAGGTGGCACGCATGAATAAAGTTCCTTATGCTTCGGCAGTAGGATCTATCATGTATGCGGTTAGATGCACAAGGCCAAATGTGGCGTTCACATATTCTAAAGTATCTTAGGAATACAGGTGAACTTCACTGGACTGCTGTTAAACATATTCTAAAGTATCTTAGGAATACTAAAGAAATGTTTCTAGTGTATGGTGGAAATCCAGATACAGAGCTTGATGTTATAGGTTTCTGTGATGCGTCCTGGCAATGTGATAAAGATGATACGAAATCTTAGATGGGTTATGTCTTTGTCATTAATGGAGGAGCGAGATCGAAAGAGCAAGTAGCAGTACAATTGCAATGTCGCAACATAAGTCAATACATAGTCGCCGGAAGTCTGCGATAGAGGTCGTTTGGATTAGAAAATTCATTTCGGGGCTTGGTGTTATGCCTTCAATTGAATCGCTTATTGATATGTATTGCGACAATTCTGTTGCAATCATATTTTCCAATGAACCTGGAGTCATGAGGGGCACCAGACATTTTTTTGCGAAAGTATCACTATGTTCGGGAACAAGTCCGCGAAGGTGAAATAAATCTACTAAAATTTCACACAAATGACAACTTAGCTGATCCTCTCACTAAGGCTTTACCTAGAAGAAAGCTTACTGAACTTTCCAATGGCATTGGACTTTGTTTGGCTAAGAGTTTTATTACACCCTGAAACCAGGCCTAAGTATTTTATTAAGTGCCATTTGAATAGTTGACTATAACTTTTATAAGTTTTAAGGACTTACGGGGATTGGTTAGTCAAACCCAATAGTCAAACTAAAGGTATTAATGTTATGTAAATGGTTATCGAAAATATGATGTGTCACATTTATAAGGAAAATAGACTTAAGGGACTAAAGTTGTTAAGCTGTAAATGTGTTACTAAGTGTTTGTGGCCAAAATGGAAGTAAAGGATCTTAAGGGACCTAATGTGCCAATTAGGCAAACTATACTACTAATAGTTATCTATTACTGCATTCTAAAAATTCTAGAATATTGTGGGTGTGTGTGTGGTATGGCTTAGAGAGAAGAGGAGGGAAGAACAAGATTCTCCAATGGTCAAATTGATGAAGCATTAATGCTCCAAACCAAGAAATAAGTTTGTGCTAATCATCCTTACAAGTGAGTAATCCTTTACCCTAAGCTAATTGATGAATTATAAATTAGGGTTCATATACCTAATTAGGGGAAATTGGGTAAATGATGTTTTTAAGCTAAATAAAGATGTTATGATGATTATGGGTTAAGTTTTATTAAGTTACTAATTTATGGATTGATCATCATATAATTAAGATATGATTATATGATGATTAGAGGTGTGTAAGAAATAGGATATGGTTATATAAACCATTGTCATAATTATTTAATTATGATTATTAAGTGTTATGATAATTGACCTAAGATGTGAAGAAGAGGTTAATGATGGTAGTGATGATGATAATTCTAATTGATATCACTATCTTGGAATCATGGTAAGTAAACCGATTATGATGTGATGTTTTAATGATTTTAAACATTACGTGTTATGTGACTTGTTATGTTAAGGTATTTAAGTGATTGAATGTATGTGCTTATGTGTATGTGTGTTTGAGACTAATTTGGCATAACTAGTCATGAAAGTTATCAAGGATAGATTAGGCTAAGATGTGTTGATGAAATAACCTATAAGGATTATTGGTGCATTAAGTGAGTTAAGGTATGTGATAATGTTTAATGATTGTAATGGTTTAATGAGTTATGATGCGTTATGTATGAATGATTATAATATTATGTTATGATCGTTTTACTTACTAAGCCTTGCGCTTACGGTTTAAGTGTCTAACGTTTTGAAGGTTTAAAAATGAAGAAAACGTAATGCTTGGAAATAAGGCTTAAGGATTCTAATGAGGAATTTAAGAAGGTTGGTAAGAAAGTAGGAGCTTAGGCAGATACCGAGCTCAAGTCAATGTTGTACCCCCGGAAGTCTAAAATGGTTTGTAAATGTGTCGTCAAGTGTCAAAGTATATGTCATGGTCGTTGAAGTAATTGGGTCGTCAAACAGTATGTTATAACATGGTCTTAGTGTTTATGGTCATGTTTAAAGAGGTGTTTGGAATAATGTATATTTATACCCATTTTGGGTTGTAACGGGTTAATGATTATGAACATGATTTAATATGTTAAGTTAATGCTTTTTGAAAGCTTTGAAGTAATTCAGAAGTGGTAAAGGTTGTATGTATTGAAACTGGGTCAAAACAGGTATTTTACATAAAACCCGTCGTTCTAAAACACTCTTCCAAAGGTCAATTGGTTAATGTTTATGCATGAAAATTATATATATGAGGTCATAATAAATTCTGGAAGTTTAGGTGTCTTTACGAACAATAGAAGTTGTTTTTCGGAAAATAGGTCCAAAGTGTATAAAGAAAGTGAGTGCAGAAAAAGGGGTGGTTGGGACAAGGTCCTTTTTAACCCATTTTATGCCAAACGGGTCAAGAATTATGGAAAAACATTTTATATGGTTAAGTGTTGGTAAAGTGGTTAAAATCGTGGAGAACTAGTTGGAGAACTAGTGGAGAACTTGTTGGAGAACTAGTGGAGAACAAGTTGGAGAACTAGTCGGATTCAGTTTTCGAAAATCATATCTGTTTAACGGTAAGTCGTCACGGGTCCTGCCACCCGGCTTTTCGAAGGTAATAGAGTCTAGTTTCATGTAAAAATACTTTCAAGGGTCAGTTTGTTACATTATAGTGTCAGTTTAACGATTAGCAACATCGGGTCAGTTTTAAGTCAAGTAGTTTTCGCGTAAAAGTTCAAATTTTAATGATTTTAAGTCGTGTCGTTCACGGGGGGTAACAAATTGGTATCAGAGCTTTGGTTTAAGTGAATTAGATTTCCGTTTAGGGTTGCCTAGACTTAAACCACTATAGCAACTCGTAAATTTTCATAAGGCAAAATGACTATTTTGCCCTTTGACTTTGACTTTTTACTATTTGACTTTTACCGTAACGTAAAAGCAAATAATATAACTGGTAGTAACCAGTCATTTCCTAAGTTAAATAATTCAATCTGTTTCGAATTATTACACTCTGAACATTTTTGTTCACCTTTGGCTATAAATAATTATTTAAAGTTGTGACTTTAATAATTACGAAAGTTTAATCATGTAAACTTTCCTCGCGGTCAACACAAGACTACGATAAGCCTATTTGTCCAATATACTCTATTTTCACCAATAGTCATATTAGATATGAACTATTGTCACTTTATTATTTTTATGTAAACATTATACTCTTTAAGTAATACGAGTGCTCGAACCTACATTATTTGGTTTTAACAACATAGACGCACCCAAATAGACTTATCACACCTTTAATATACCTAGTTGGAGTATATTGATAAGTTTGGATATTTTCATAAGTATTATATTTTTACGTTACCCGGTTTTAAGTTCCGTGACTTAAAGGATTAACATTAGTAATTACCGGGACCAAACTACACCTCATAAACCAAAAGTTATCATAAAAACACTACACTTTTACCACCTTAGCAAGAGGTGTCGTTTATATTTATGTGTCATAGGACACATGTCTTACTTACTCTAATACATGTCTTCCACTACATGTATTATAGATAAAATTTACTTACATATGATCACTTCACAAGCAAGATAGACTACAAATTTCTCTCATCACCCTTTGGGCCTTCTTTGTTGCCGTACATCCCTAGCCACCAAAACACCACCATAACTTAATTTTATACTTCAAGTTGTACAAGAAAGTTGAAGGTGTTGATGAGCTCTACAAAGTACAAGTATTATTTTGGTGATCAATTGGGTGAATCAAGAGTTATGTAAGGTATTAGGGGCTGAATAAAATAGCTATTACAAGGGTAAAGAGATTAGTGAACTTTGGTTAAAGGGTTGAAGACAAGGGTTGAAGATTGAAAGAAGTTAGGCTTGATTATTAGTAACTTTTCATCCTATCCTTTGTAAGGTTTGAGTTTATTTTCATATTCATTCAATATGGTTGTAATAATCTCTATTATTATTCGATGTAATTTGATATAAGTAGTATATGTAATATGGCATGATTGATGTTGTACATGAAGTTTGTAACATGAAAAGAAGCTAGAGCAAGCCTTAGGTAGGTTTTATGAACCTGAATTTTGCAACAGTCCCAAATATTGATTAAACTGATCATCTCAGTAAACTTTGAGGTTAATTCAATAAAATAGGCTTTTATATCTATGTCTTATGGTCGTTTCGCCGGGTGGCGCACCTCATAACTCCTCCCGATGAGTAAATGAGAGCCAAAATGGCAAAACATGTCAAAATCTGCACACCATATTTCATTTAAGAAAAGCCCATGGTTCGGTCATTTCGGAAGTCGACTCGGTTTATGAAATGTAGCCAAGACCTAAAATTGAAGTTTGGCAAAATCCGCGTGTCAAAAAAGTTGTAGAACTCAACTTATGGTCGTTTTGGCGGACTGAATGTGCGACCAAACTTTACGCAATGAAATATAAGTAATTACTTGTAATTAGACTATTGATATAAGTAAACTTTAGACTTTGGACTTGATTAAGCTTGAGAAGCTGTTAGAGAAAGTAAAAAATAAAACTTGGGCTTTTGAATCACTTAAAAAGAACTTGTGGTTAAAAACTTATGCCTAGTTAAGTGTTACTAAGGGTAAATATAGTGCTGGAACAAGAAAGTTTGCTGAAACGATTTTAAAACGAGGTTTTGACCCTTTTCTGGTCAAAATCAGCAAAAGTGTAAAACACGAAAGTTGCTCAGAATGACTTTTTCTGCAAAAACTCGGGGGCACATAAGCAGAAAGTGAACAAAAAATCCTAAACACTACAAAAACTAACCGGACCTGTTGTATACCGGAAACAACCTTAGTTGAGAAACTTTAAGTGATATCTTGATTCCTTGAGGCCAAAAGAAAGCCAAGGTTAAGCCAAGGTGTTGTTTCAAGATATTTTAACTTAGATACATCCTCAAAAATGTCCTTGATTATTATTTGACTTAGCCGCACGGCTAGTTTGGGCTTAATGACCCGAAACTTGTTTTAAAACTTGGTTCATTGGGTTAAACTTTGCTAGACTTTGACAAACTAAGTAAATGACCATATGCCATGTTAAACTAATTCACGACACACAACTTATATCATCATATCGTCACACAAGTAAATCAATAGTCTTTGACGAAACACGACACATGTTTTATATAACATTTGTCTCGTCAAATACTTTACTTATAAATGACAAGTACAACAATAGTAGGGAATTTCATTATCATAAAGATGCCTCTTCGGGGTATCGTATCGACAAGTTATGGATTTACGATTTAAAGTGTCCTGGCTCCTCATACGTTCACTACACGACCTCTTGATTTTGATAGCCCGAACGATGGTACGAGGTTATTTATAAAAGGGCTATAACCCAAACAACACTTAAGGGATACTTTAACTTAAAGATTCATGTACAACATCATATTGAAAGCCAACATACTACATATACTTGTACACTTATATCGTACACTATACTAAAACACGATTACTATGCTTTCGTAGGTAATCGTTGAAGATCGTGATCTTGTCATACTCACCGCTTGATAAACATTATATCGTTACACTCCGGCTTGATCAAGATGCAGTGAGTTTCATAGCCCCAACTTTTGTTTAACTGCTTTATAAACTCTTTGGGGAGATACATACTCTGCTTTACTACATGCTAAAATGCTTTATTATGGACAATTACTTGCAAAATGAATGCCTTGACCGTATTATTGCATGCCTAAGTTGTTTTGCCAAAAGTCCCCAACATCATGGGACACTAATCATCGGAGTGAGCGCAAATATTGTGGATAGGCCTATCGAATTGATTGAACCCGTCTTTGTTATCGGAAATAACAAGGCGCACTATATTTGAGATTATCTAGGTAAAGGGCAAAATACCTACCGGGCAAGTTATTTACATATATATCGTCCTGATATATATACAACAATCGTGTGAGTGCCATGAGTTTAGAGCAATAATAACTATCAAGAAGATAATTGTACACATTGCAATTATACTACAAACTATATTGTCCACTACTGTTTTCAAACCTATGAGGTTCTTATCGTTTGTATTGAACGGTTAGGCAATCAAACGCACTATGGGCGTATAACAACGTAGCCCACTACTTTCATAAACTTTATATCTTGTGATCAACTGTTTTGCTTACAAACCTATGAACTCACTCAACCTTTGTGTTGACACTTTTTAGCATGTTATCTCAGGTTCGAAAGGAATTAGCTAGCATGGCATGTGAAGGCGCACGGAAAATATTTTGGAGACGATGCATATATTATCATTCGAAAAACATTACAACTTTTATGTTGTAATTTTATGATTGTACAAACTTGTGGGACCGCTTTGTAAACTCGATATTTTAATCGAATGATAATTTATTTCAAAACGTCTCATTTAGAGTCGTTTCAGAACTTGTGTTGTGAACTATGAAGTAATACCCAAGGACACAATCTTCCATGCGATAATTTTGGGGTGTTACAACCACTATTAGAATGTATTGAATGTAGGAGTATTAATTCGGGAATGTGAACGATTAAGTTTTGAAGCGAATTATGAGATAGGTTATATGAATCTAAGTAGAGAATAATGAATGTGTTTTATAATGTTAATGTGCATGTGATATAATTCCGTGAAGGACTTGAAATGTTTAAGTGATTTGAATCGACATGCACCTTATTTAGTGCTGGTAATTGTCTTGTGATTATAAGAACGTGTTTTAAGAGTTGTGGTAATGGAATGTGATTAGAATGGCAAGTCATATTAGAGACGGGCTAATAGTGAAATAAGGTAATTGAAGCTTAAGTATAGAGCTTAGAAATGATAAGTGAGCTAAAGTATAACGCGTGAAAGTAAAATGAGAATTTACTCACTAATTGTTGAGTGTCTATTATTATAAGAAGTATCGAATGAGAATAAGAAACGATAACGAGTAATGATTAGATGAAAATGGAATAGCTAATGAGCTCATAACAAAAAAAATGAGCTGAGAATGTAAGTAAGAACATAATGATTTGTCTTATAGTAAAAAAGTGATAAGTATGTATAAAGGTGAGACAATGACTTGAAATTACGATATCACGGCTAATGTGTATCATTAGTGGTGATCATTTATAAATGAAAATGATAATTTCTAAAGCATGTTTAAGAAGAAATGAGTAACGCTAAGGAATGTATTAGTGAACTAACCTATGTAAGATTAAATGTGGAAAAAAAAAGAATCACGTGGACTAACATGGTGAAGAATGAAGATGATGTAAATGGTCAACAAGAGTTGACAAGTATATAAGAAAGTAAGATGTGTAAACACATAAATGTGTAAATATAATAAGCAAGTGTCATTTTCTAACGATGCTTACTTAAACTAATAAAAGGAAGAGAAAAGTGTATGTGTGTTAAAAATGATAATGACTTGGATCCAATGTTAAATATGAAAGGTTAAAAGTGACTATCATTTAACCAATGAGTTAATGATAGCTAATGATGTTAATGATGGTATCCTTCAGGATGACCAAGTTAATGGTGGTATCTTTAAAGATTACCAAGTGAATGATGTTAAGGATGGTATCCTACGGGATGACCAAAATGACGAATGATAAAGAATCCCTTTGGATATGTTAAAGTTCCTTTGGGATAAAAACTATTGCATTCACCAACAAGGGGTTGCCTACATCCTTGGCATATTAAAAGATCCCCAAAGTGAATGTGATAATATATGGATCCAAGTCTAAAAAGTTATAAAGTAATGAAAAGAAAGAAAGGTTAACTATAAAATGAATAGGTATGAGTGTTGTGTTGGAAGCGTATAAGTAGGACGATTTATGATTTCCTTGATTAAATGGATTGAGACGCCTTTTCATTTAATTAAAGAAATTGTGAATCTCTTAACCATGAGTTTATGTTTCTTGATTTACACCGACTGGGACGCCTTTCCATGTAAATGAGGAAATATAAATGAGTGGGCTTATGTGTTCCCGACATGGCATGAGTAAGGTAGAAAGGGTAGAAAACGAAAGTCTAGAATTAGTTAGAAGTTTTAAGAACTAGGATAAGCGGGATAGAATTAGAATGTGACTTTTTAAATTGAGATATTAAGTGAAACCAACCATTAGGTGTCTATAGTATAACTCAGAAAGATTAAGAAATTGGTAATAATGTTATAACATGCTTAGAGGCATGGTAGAAAATGTGAGTAACGAAGGTAATGGATGCTGTTAGAATTTAGTAAATCCAGTTATTAAAGTGTCGGTCACCTCAAGTATATGTAATCGTTAGAAAGCTCGTAGTCGTAGTTATTTAATGTTAAGTAGTATTTAGTTAAGTAACACCGTGGAGGACGGACGGGTCTTTACCCACTGTATGCCTGATCCACAGCCCGTAGGTGGCGTTTATGTAAGACTATAAATACCCTCTACCTCCCAAGGTAGAGGGTTGGAGCTCATAATAACACTTTTACTTTCTCTCACTAAGTTCCCAAACCTCTAACTATTTCTCTCTCTAAAACCTTATATTATACGCCTATATGTGATCATGGTTTGATGTGTTCATGAAATCCAATATGTTCCAATTGGTATCAAGAGCAATGGTTTGATCATCTCTCTTACATATCCTTGGATTTCTAGTGGTTTTATATGGTTTTTGAGTTTGAAAAAGTTTAGTGGTTTTTGCATCATTTGGATCATTTCTTGTGTTAAAGTTTGAATTTTGAGTGTACTTTTGTGTTTAGAATCATTGTAAGTGCTTGGGTTTTGATTTAGAAAGCTTGAATCACTGTGGTTGAGCTTGTTTTGGATTGAAAAGGGTTGTATTTAAGTTGTTCAACCTAGAGACTTGGTTCTCGGATAAATATTCTTCATAGCGACTTGATTTTTTAGTTGGTAGCGACTTGTAGTTGAAGTGGTAGCGATTTGAGCCCTAGCGACTTGTCTATTGAGACAAGATAACAAACAGTACAAAGTAGTGGAGACACCACTTCGGCTAGCGACTTGGTTGACATAGCGACTTGTCTTTATTATTTCTAGCGACTTGTCTTTGTTGTTACTAGCGAGTTACTCTTTAGCGACTTGTTCTTTAGCGAGTTGTTCTTTAGCGAGTTGTCTACTTAGCGAGTTGTCACCTTAGCGATTTGCTGTTTTAGCGACTTGTGTTTAGCGACTTGGTTCATAGCGACTTGTGTCTTGCGACTTGAGCCTTTAGCGAGTTGCTACTTAGCGACTTGTCTTCAAGGGTGATAGCGACTTGGTTGATTTTGTTTCTAATACGGTTTTCTCTTGATTCAAGAAATCCGTGAAAGAATCTATTTCCGGTTTAATCATAGAGTTTTAAAATCTCGTGAAATCAGAATCATGTCTACCAACATACCTACAATCATCTCTTCATTGTCGAGGACGCTCAAGCGGTGGATCGATAATCGTCCACCCATGCTTGACATAACCGACTATGACTCATGGGCTCAACGAATTAGGTTGTACTATTTGGGAAAAGAAAATGGAGTCAACATTCTCAAGTCAATTGATGAAGGACCATATCAAGTGGAGACAACCGAGACATACTCGACATAGCCGTTGATGGCACGGTGATATTAAGACCGGACAAACCTAAAATGTATGATGAACGACCGATAAGGAGAAGAAGAGATACGATGCGACATCGGGGCTTCTAACATCATACTTCGTGGCTTACCTAAGGACATTTACAAGTCGATCAATCACAACAATGAAGCTAAGGCGTTTGGGACAATGTCAAGATGCTTCTCTCGGGTTCGAATTAACCAAGGAAGACAGAGAATCACAACCGTATGATGAATTTGAGAATTTTAAGATGAAACCGTAAGAAAGTGTCTATGAATATTACGTGAGATTTCACAAGCTTGTAAATGATATGAGGAACATCAAAATGACCATGCCAAATATTCAATTTGAACTCAAAGTTTGTGAACAACATGAATCCCGAATGGCACAAATTTGTCACCTTTGTGAAACTAACCAAATGATTGAAGAACACCAACTATGAGTAATCAGATGCCTTCCTTCTTCGTAATGAGAGGCATGCTATGTTTGAACGAAGGATTCTTGAGCAGTTCAAATCTAAACAGGGAGAAACAAGTTCGTCAAATGATTCAACAGCCTTCTACACCAATGTTGGAATTACCACCAAAGCTTCTCAAGTCATACATACTGGAAACGATAATCACAAACTCATTCCCGATCTAAGGTTCAAGCAATCTGATGCTGATGCAGTCATGATCAATCAACTAGCTCTTATGGTTAAACAAAACTTGACCCTTACTCCACATACTAACAGTCTTCACACTAACAATGAAATCGGAACTGCATCCAATCTACACAATCATGCTATTGTCATAGATGGAAAGGTTATGGTGCAACCAGTTCAAGGAAGGCAGTATGAACAAGGAAGAGGTGGAGTTGGTGGAGGGTATGTGGCTAATCAGAATCGTAGAAGGAATACAAATCAAGGACGAGCAAAGCAAATCAAGTGTTACAACTGTGGTGGTGATGGACACGTTGCAAGGAACTGCACACCTCCAAAACGCCCTCAAAATACAGAGTACTTCAGGGACAAGATGCTGCTGGTACAAGCTCAAGACAGTGGAGCGATTTTGGATGAAGAAGAGTTGTTGTTTCTTGTTGAGGGAAATGCCAAAACCTATGATGCGGATGTGGATGAACAGCCAATTCAGGAAATAGGTCAAAATCATCAAAATGTCGTTCAAGTAGTAGACTGTGATGCATTTGACTCTGATGTCGATGATGAACCTACTGCCCAGACAATCTTCATGGCTAGCATTTCACCTATGGTCTCTCCAAAGGTCCCATCACCACAACAGGCTGGTCAATCCAAAGATTCAATCATTTCAGAGGTATTAAAACTATATGATGAAGTTGATGAGCAAAAGATACATGACGAAGTACAATCTCTTGAAACTTATGAATCAGATATTGATAATGAGGGTAATAGTAATACTGTCCCATATGATCAATATGTGACACAAAGTGAAAGTGAGATTGTACCAAGTGATGTATCTTCTGCAGTCAATGATGACTATGTTTTTTATGAATACACTGCGTGTGCCCCTGATGATTCTGTTATCTCTGAACTGAATGCCTATAAAGAACAAGTTGTTGTTTATGAAAAACGTGCTAAGTTTGAGTTAACTAGCCATGAGCAGGGAATGGATGACCAAATGCGTACAATTATTAGAAAAGTAATTTTAGAAAGAAGTTTTAAAACAAGAGCTAAACTCCTTACAAGAAAAGCTTTCTAAAGCATAAGCAAAAGCAAGAGCTTCAAGATAATGTTAAAGTGCTTAAACAAGAATTCAATGCTAAGGAATCAAAACTTTTGAATGATTTTTCTAATCTAAAACTTTGAAAACAAGCTTGAAAATAAGTTGTACGTACAAGGAACACCATTCGATCGCTCACATGATCACTAAGCATAGAGTCTTAAGCGATAAGCACAAGATTCCCTTGTAGAGGAACCAAATCCCAAATATTGCAATAGAGCTAAAGCTTTCCATAAGATTGTATATGATGGTAATGAGATCCTTAAGCCTAGGCAAACACCTTCATGTATTGGAAGCACGGAAGAGGATAGAAAATTAGAAGATGCCTCTAGGGAGAAAATGGATAAGAAACTAGAAGATCCTAAGTGTAAAAAGAATAACATAACGATCAAACCCCATGATTACACAAAAGCAAATTGGGTCTCCCTGAATAGGTTTAAGCCTCAAACTCAATTAACCACAGAACAAATTTTTTGGAAGAAAGACATGGACAAGCAAAAAGCAAACGTACTTGTTGAAACAAACACTCCCTTAGGAAAGTGCTCAGCCATCAGTGTATCCTCCAAATACACCAATGCATTTAGTTCCTAGAACTATTGCCACTAATAGCAAAACCTTAATCATTTATATGTTGTTTATCAACTATTCGTTGATTTTGAGAAGACATGTAAGAAGAGAATCACACCTCTGTGGATAATCAAGGGAAAGGGTTTTGAGCAAACTAAAGAATGCTATTTAAGCGAGGTCATGCCTTTCTTTAAACAATTAAAAGGTCAATTTGAAAGTCCTCAAAAGGGGATAAACTCGGATATTAAAGAAATGGAAAAGGAATTTGATGCAATGATTGTTGAAGTCAATGATTATGAACGGGAACTCAAATATAACGAAATTGAAAGGAAGAATTTGCATATCCTAAATGAGAACTTAGTATTAAGTTGTGTGACTCAAGATGTGTTTTATACTGTTACTAAGCATTCTATTACTGCTTCTCAATTTCATGAATTAACTGTTGCTTTGAAAGTCTCCCATGATCGTGTCATTGAGCTTGAAAACAAAAACTCATAACTAAATGATAAAATTGATCAGGATGATCACGATAATTTGGTAAAACACCTTTCTAAGCTAGAAGTTAAACATTTTGATTTGCATTTAAAATATCAACATCTCAAGGAAAATGTCAAAACCTCAAACATCAAGACATCCTCAAATGTTCCAGAGTTTGATGCAATTTTTGAAATAAACAAACGTGACGAACAGATTCAAGCTCATTATAACACGATCAGAAAGTTGAAAGCCCAAATTTCACAATTAAAGGGTGAAAAGAACAATGTGACTGGCTCCCAAATGCCTCTTCCTTTAGATTCTCAGTGCTCTCAAACTTTTCATCTTCAAAACTTGGTAATGTTTTACAAAAGGAAAATGAGAGTTTTCTAGAAGAAAATGAAAAGGTTAAACGACACTTTAAAGAGTTATATGATTCAATGAAAGTCACTCGTGACAAGAACAACGAAAAATAACATCTTTAAAGAAGGAAATTGAGAATCTGAGAGTCGTGAAAAGGAAAATGCCACTTGTTTTAATGAGAATGTTGCATCAAAGTCATCTGCAGACGCAAATATATCATGATCATAAATACATTCCTCCTCATCTTAGAAATAACGAACTTGTGTTTCATAACTATTTCGCTCACCTTAAAGATACTCTAGAATGTCTCCGTGAGATTGTAGAAGAGGATTTCGTAAATAAGCCACTTGATAGAGAGATTAGGTTTGCTTGCATTCAGGTCAAACGATCTCAAGAGCTGCTAGAATGTTTAAGAGCAACATGTCCTAAATCCTTAGATGCAAAAGATAAAGCTGTGATGCCTTGTTCTATGCCTAGTACCAATTATGCAACCCATTCTATGCCCAGTTTTAAGAAAGTGAACTCTAAAGTTCCTGCAAGTAGTTCTGATCCATGCACGTCTAGTTAAGGAATGCAAAAGTAGCCCAACCAACTAATGTTCCCATAATTCCCTCTACAGAGTAATCGGTGACATAAAAGCAAGCGGGTCAAAGCCTCCGTGCAATACAAAGCAAGATAGGACCTCGCAAGCTAAGAATGTGCATTGGAAGAGTAGAAGACCACCCTAGGAACACTAAGTTTGAGTTGAATAAAAAGAATCGTGTTGATTCTAGTATTAGCTATAAGCGTCATCGTAATTAATTCAATTACGCTACTATCTCGCAAACCATGTAATGATGACTGTTTGATTTACATCGATCATGAATGTGGTGTGAATGTTTTGCTTAATGTCGTTAAATGCCCGCTAAAGTTGTTAATGTCAAAATCAAGCTAAGAAGGCTAAAAGGCAAAGGCGAAAGAAAGTTAGAAAACATTGGAAACCCAGAAGAAAATTTAGTAATATTGGTTATCAATGGATACCTATCAAGGTAAGTTTAATCTTAATGAGTTTTGCCCTAAATTTGCTAAGTCAATGCCCATTAGAAAATGGATGCCTCTTGGTAGAACTATTCCTTTAAGTGAACATACTTTGAATAGGTCAAATACGGACACTAGCACCGCATCTATTCACGATGATTCCATTGTTTCTACTTCCGATGTGGGTGTTCCAATCATCATTACTAACCAAATGGAACCCATTCTTGCATGGGGATCCCAATTATCCGCTTATCCATTCTTGTCTCAGATTCAACCGCAGATCGCTCAAATCGCTCGTGGTACCCGGACTCAGTCGCTCCAAGCATATGATTGGAGATCGCTCATGCTCATGAACTTCGTGAGTAAATTCATCGGACCATTAGATTCGGGAACGACCATTTTGGAGCAATTATGGGTTATGGAGACCATGTTGTTGGCAAAAGTGTAATCTCCGTGGTATATTATGTTGAAGGTCTTGGTCATAACTTGTTTTCTGTTGGTCAATTCGTGATTCCGATCTAGAAGTGGCATTTAGAAAACATACTTGCTTCGTTAGAGAACTTGATGGTGTGGAATCTGTAAGAGGAACTCGTGGTTCAAATCTATACACCATCTCTATCGAAGACATGATGAAGTCCTCCAATCTGCTTGTTGTCAAAGGCTTCAAAAACAAAATCATGGTTATGGCATCGTCAGCCTCAATCACTTGAAATTCGCACCATTAATAATCTTTCCGAAATGATCTTGTAAGAGGCTTACCCAGATTAAAGTATAAAAAGATCATCTTTGTTCAAGATGCCAATTGGGAAAAAGCAAGAAATATGCCCACAAACCCAAACCCACAAACTCAAGAATGGAAGTTCGCATACCCTTCATATGGATTTGTGCGGACCAATGAGAGTGCAAACGATTAATGGGAAGAAATATATTTTAGTCGTTGTTGATGACTACTCTCGATTTACTTGGGTAAAGTTTTTGAGGACAAAGGATGAAACTCCAGATGTCATAATCAAACTTATCAAGCAGCTTCAGGTTCGACTTAACAATACGGTTAGAATTATTCGAACATACAATGGCACAGAGTTCGTTAACAAAGACTTAAGTCAATTTTATGAAAGTGTTGGAATCATTCATTAAAGAAGTGTTCCACAAAATCCTCAACAGAACGGTGTAGTTGAAAGACGAAATTGAACTCTTGTGGAAGCCGCAAGAACAATGCTAATTTATTCAAAGGTTCCAATGTTTCTCTGGGCTGAAGCCATTGCCACTGCTTGCTACACCCAAAATCGCTCCCTCATACACACATCTCATGGAAAAACTCCATACAAACTTGTCCATAAACGAAAACCTGATCTCTCCTACCTTCGTGTGTTTGGTGCGTTGTGCTATCGAACGAATGACGGTCAAGATCTAGGTAAATTAAGAGCTAAGGCGGACATTGGAGTTTTGTAGGTTATGCATCAAACAAGAAGGGTTACCGAATCTACAACAAAAGAACTCGAGATATCATGGAAACTATTCACGCACGCTTCGATGAGTCATCCGGCAAATGGCTCCGGGACAATCCAGTTCTTGACCCGCATCTCAACCTTCATCAAGTAGTCCTATCGCCTATTCTTGTTCTAAATCCCTTACCAAGAACTCCTTATGTACCTCCTTCGAAGATGATTTGAAGAAATTGTTTGATCCAATGTTTGATGAACACTATGAGCGAAGTGCTAATGATCCGTCAATTCCATCAACAAAGGTTGTTCCTATCCTCATCAACGGTTAACCCTTCGCCTCTATGTCATTAAGTCAAGAAGCGCTGCTGCGATCACTCGTCTCATCAAGAAATCATAAATCATCGAGTGTACATCATGGAATTGTTTATGGCACCTATGATGGAGATAATCCCTTGCTACTCCCCAAGATGCCCCTTTGAAAACATATTTTCTCCTAAATCATCATCGTAACCATCTTCATCGAGAAATCAACTCTGCTACTTCAGCCTCAACAACAACCACACGAACACCTTAGAAAATGGACACATGATCATCCATTGGACAACATCATTGGAAATCCTCTCGTCCAAAGATCCACTCGTAAACAACTTGCAACCGATGCCTTCGGTGCTTCTTCAATTCCGTACTATCCAAGGTCGAACCAAAAGACGTTAAACCGCCATGAATGAAGACAATGGTTCAATGCCATGCAAGAAGAAATTCATGAGTTTGATCGACTAGATGTATGGAATTAGTACCGCTCTGACGTGCTATGATCATTGCTCTAAAGTGGATCTTCAAAGTAAAACTTGATGAGCATGGTGATGTATTCAAGAACAAGGCTCGATTGGTTGCAAAGGATACCGTCAAGAGGAGGGTATTGACTTTGAAGAATCATTTGCTCCGGTTGCTCGTATCGAGGCAATTAGAATCTTCTTGGCTAATGCCGCAAGTAAGAACATGGTAGTCTATCGATGAATATAAAGACGGCTTTTCTTAACGAAGATATTAAGGAAGTCGATACGCCGCCAACCCGAAGGTTTTGTGAATCCGAGCATCCTACTCATGTCTATCGCTTGAAGAAGGCTCTTTACGGTTTGAAGCAAGCTCGAGGGCATGGTATGATACGCTATCAAAGTTTCTTCTATCTATCGGATTCAAAGAAAGGAGCAGCTTGATCCGACATTGTTCACCAAAAAGTCGTGCAAACATTTAATTCACGCTCAAATTTATGTTGATGATATTATTTTTGCCTCGATCGACCCCAATGAATGTACTGTTTTTCTATGGAGATGGGCTCCAAATTTCAAATGTCAATTATGGGACAAATGTCATTTTCTTGGGATTACAAATTTCACAAAGTCCCGGAGGCATTTTTATAAATCAATCTAAATATGCAAATGAGATTTTAAAGAAATTTGGATTTGATTCTGTGACCTGCTTGACACTCCCATGATAGAGCGCACCAAACGGATGAGGACCACTCGTGGATCATGGTAGATCAAACGAAATATCGTAGTATGATTGGATCCTCGATGTACCTCACGACCAGAGACGGATATTCATCATTGATGCATGTGTGCTAGATACCGTGCTAAGCCTACCAAAAAGCACCTTGAAGCGGTAAACGGGTCTTTCGGTATCTCCAAGGAACCATCAATATGGGACTTTGTTACCCAAGGACACCGGTATGTCACTAACGACCTATGCGATGCCGATCATGCGGGATGCCAAGATACACGTCGAAGGCACGTGCGGAGGTGCTTAGTTTTGGGTGATAAGCTTGTGAGTGGTCTTCTAAGAAACAAATGAGTACTTGATATCCTCTACAGAGTCTCGAATACATAGCCATGTCATCTTGTTGTACTCAAATCCTATGGATGAGATCCCAATTATCGACTATGGCTTTGAATTCAACAAAATCCTCTCAGATTGTGATAACAAAAGTGCCATTGCTCTCTCATGCAATAACGTACAACACTTAAGAGCAAAGCACATCGACATTCGACATCATTTCATCAGGGAGCAAGTGGAAAACGTGTGACAATTCATAATTTCAGGTCATTTTACAAACTTTGAAAATTTTACTATTCATCTCGGGAATTTACTATTCATCAGCTACTATTCATCATTTTACTATTCATCATTTTTGAAGTCGATATGATATTCCGAGAACGTATTTCAAAATTTTACTATTCACGAAACACTATTCATTCCGGAGAAAAATCACTATTCAAGATTCACTGTTCATCATTTTTCGTAAACTAGGTTTACGAGTGTCAAATACGCGTAACCTGAATGGTTTAGCTGTGTATTCATGAAAAATCATTGAGGACATTTCATAGACTAGATTTAGTCTACATATCATTAGTAACGTTATCATCATATTAGTTCATGCATGGTTTTGCATATTTCATTAAACGTTTATTTTCCTATTAAATAAACGCTATCGTATACTCATTTATTTTCAACAATTGATCCGAAACTTCCAAAAATAATCCTAATATATTTTTATACTCATTTTAAGACTATAAAAATTATATTATTAGTTTACCCGATGTTTTTAATTTATTTTGTATATAAATTGTTATGTATAAAAATTCTGACGGTTTTCGTAAATACTACTCGATAATTATTTATTCACTTAATTCTTGAAAGAAATGTATTTTTATAATTTTTATGACTTCGATATATTTTATTTTGCTCCGTTAAAATCAATTTCTAGCCAACTCTATACCTAATAACTAAAAATCTAAACTTAATTTAACTAATATTAAGTTATGAATACATTTTATTACCAAATTTCTACCAAAAAGTCTTGCACATATCCATTTCCACGCCCCCCATTGCCATATTAGTTATCAAATTTGTTATGAAGACTTAATTACCATTATGCCCTTTTTGCCTACATAATATCTTTTACAAACACATTAATATCTTTTACAAACACATAGTTAACACATTTAGAAGGTGAAAGAAAAATCATATTCTCTCCCGTTTCATCCTCTAGAATTCGGCCAAGGTCAAGAACACAAGAGAAACCATTTATTTATTTCAAGCTACAAGTGATTTCACAACACTAGTTTACTTCTTTTTAAGGTTTTGAAATAAAAACCTAAAGATTAATTAAGTTTCTAGCTCAAAAACTCTCCAATCATTCAAGTTGCAGCTAGAGTATTGCACCTCATTTCAGTGTATCTACTTTTGTCATCATAATTATTGCATCAGGTGAGTTTCGTAGCCCCTACTTTTGTATGTTTTGAACTATTTTGGGGGAGATACATGCTTAACTATTTTTCACAAGTACTTTAGACTTTTAAGGATAACTTCTATCATGATCACCATCGTTTCAAAACCGAATGTTGTACTATATCAATTGTTCTTGTTTGCGTGCTATAGTTCTACGTCGAATAATGTGCTATATCGGTTGACTCTCGATACATTGAGTCATGTACTATTGATTATGTGCTATGGTTCTACGTCGAGTTAGGTACTATTGTGAATTCATTTGACATCATGTGCTTGAACATAAACTATACACATTTTGGCAGTGGGTTGTAAACACACAAGTTGCAAGTTTTGTATGGGCGGAAATTGGAACTGAGTGGATTTGCAATGCCTTTGCTGCATGAACATTCTTTAAAGGCTTTACATTTCAACACAAACTCTATGAACTCACCAACCTTTGTGTTGACACTTTTAAGCATGTTTTATCTCAGGTATATAAGGCATACACTTCATGGCATGCATGTGGACTTATCATAGAGTCGTGGTGACGACGCGTCTCACACGGGATTTATACACTTTAAAACATTGTTTGGCTTGTATCAAACTTATTTCCGCACACGTTGATTTTCATTTGGGACCTACACTTTGTAAACTCGATTATTTTACTCAATCAAACAATGTATTTTCCAAACGACACTTTAGGTCGCTCGATATAATCGAATCGTGATGCTATGATAGTCAACCCCGTGATTTCCATTCCACCGCAAAATGTAATTTGGGGTGTGATGATTGGTATCGAGCATCGGTTATAGAGAACTAGGTCGCATCATTGACCCTAGATTATAACTACATCATCATAGCATCTCATCATATCATTATAAGTGCATACTCATTATACATGCGGTTTTATGCGCACATTATTAGTTGACTCAACACCAAACATCATATGAGTCGATTAGTCCAAGCATTGCATAGTTACTCCTAAATTATGCATAGCCTGATCTGTAACCACCGGTAAATTTCACCTCGTATTAAACTAATATAATATTCTAACGAAAGAATACTTATCCATTTTATACGTCTAATTATTTTTTAAGAAATGATATCCACTTATTTGATCACAACAACTAGCCAATGTGATGAAACTCACATCTTTAATAAACATAAACATCTTTATATGTTAAACTATAAAGGTTTTCAACTTTTATTTACTACTTAACGTTATTATGTTAACGTACAATTATTAAACTTTCAAGTTAAACGTTAACCATTTATTTGAGTTTACATGAAACCCTAACTTATAATAACTACGATTTTTCATAAATAGTAAAGTACAACATTTTATATCTAGAGTACAAGTCTTTTAAGCATGGGTACAAGTCCTTAATGCATAAAGCTTAATGTTTACATAAAATCACATTATAAACCTCAATGTACCTACCTTAAAGCACATGATACAAACCTATATTGCACAAGCCCTTAAAATTGACTTTCTTAAATTTTCAAACCTAATGTACAACTCTCTAATGCTTGTGGTACAAGTATCCTATGCATAAAGGTTACTTATTTAATATACATAAGCTACATTAACCTAAGATTAAGTTTAAATACATAAACTAACTTTACCTAAGCCCTAAAACCAAGTTACTACTTCACCAAGACTCCATGTACAACACACTAAGCCCTAGGTACTACCCCCTAAGCCTAACGCCCCCTCCCCCATGTTACCTTAGTTAAAAATTAAACTAGACATTTACCATATACTACATGTAATTACCTTAACCACAAATATTTACTTACACCAAAAATAAACACATCATCTTGTTTCTTCATCTTCAAACCAATGGTCAATTATTGCTAACTTATCACATGGTAAGAAACTAAGTACATGGTAAATCAAGGTTACACATTTCCATTTTCATCTCAAGACACATAATCCTTTGCAAAGCCCTTGGAGACACATCACTATGTTCCTTCATCTCCAACATTTAGCAATCCAAGCCTATGTGTATTTTTTTAAACCATTCGAACTAAATGGACACAAGTTGAACAAGTAATCATCATGTGTGTCCTCTTTCAATCCATTCGATCTGGATATCAAGCTCATGGCAAGCTTTCAAACACCTCACTATGTCTCATTTCTTCCATGACATGGTGACCTAACACTTCAAGAAACCTTAGAATCTCTCCCCTATATAAACCAATCCCATTTCATCTCTTTCTTTATCATCCATTCGAAACACACAACCACTCACACTCTCACTTATAATCTAATCTTAAGTCCCAAGGTAAAGTAAAGGAAGGGTACATTAGAGCCTGGGAAGAGGGAAAGAGTCTTGTTACATTTGAAAGCCAATCTAGTTCTATTCAAATCCCAAGTATGTAAGTCTATTAAACTCATCCTATTTTGTTTTAACTTTTAATATCATGTTCATATTGTTACAAATGATTTTATATGGAAAACGTAGCAATTTGAATCACTTAAAACGAGTACACGAATCAAAAGTTATGACCAAATGAAGTTACAAAAATCGTCCAAACTTTACGTGATGTAAGGTCGGGCACGCTGAAACGAGGCATTTCGGTCCGTTTCATGAAAAGTTAAAGCACTAACGTTGTTCGAACGACGTTTTCTTCAAAACACAGGGCACGAGTCCGAAAACGCATAACTAACTCATAATTTAATAAAAATCCCAACAGCTGTTATATATATGTTACAAAAAGCAACAAAGACCCTACTCGCGCACCATTTATTTACATCGGGTTAAAGGTATTAGGGTCAACCAAAGTACCGTTGTAAACACCACCTAGGACACTATATAACGCCCCCATAACCTGGTTGAAAAGCTTAGTCACCATGCTTAAAAACAACCCTTCATTTTGGCTAAAAGTCCTAAACACCAAAAATATTTTATAACAGGTATATGGGGAAAACTCGGGATTTTTGATAAATTTGATTATGAACTATCTTAGAAACATTAGAAATGAGTAGAACAACATTTCACAAGATTGCATGCAAAAGATATAGAGTTTTATGGTTTAAAAACGAGAATTGCAATTTGGCAAGATTAGCCTAAGTAGCCCTTTTCCATAATTAATATCTTGATAATTAAAGGGTTAAAAAGTACGAGGTTTACAATGTTTTAAAGGGTTCGCTGCAAGGATTTTAACGCCCTAATAACGTCTTTAAAAGCACTTATAGTCTCTTTTATAATCAACCACAAAGAAGGTGACTCGCGGGAATTTTCATAAAAAGGCCTTCGTGCACTTTTCAAAATTTGAGTTGTAGGAGTTATAGAATGTTGGATGATGACTTAAAAAGAGTTATAAAACATATTACAATGTCCTTAAGTGACACCGTAAAAGTTAACGAGTCAAAAATGAAATTTCCTTAAAACGCGTCGTGGCCAAGTGGCCATGTTCGTGGACTCGTATTTTTCTAACCAAAGATGACTAGGACATGAGACCTATACCATTTAGAAGAGCTTACAGCAAAGTGTTTAAAGGGTCAAATGCATTGTAGAAACACTAGCTTGCCTCATGTAAAAATTGTCCTCGTTTGGCCCTGTACTCGCCCAAAACCAACAAAAGTTACCTAACCCCCCTACTTTAGAGAATCATTGCGACCAAACCGTAAGAGCTTAAGCCCTCTAGTTTGAACCATTAGAAAGATCACTGGACAAACTCTTGAAGGGATCAAGAACGTAGTAAAAACCTTTTAAGACATCGCTTTTATTCACCCGCACTTTTATCCATTTAGGCAAAAAACAAGTGAATTTTTCTTATAAAATTTCAAGCATAAAAATTGTAATTTTTGTAAGATAAAGTCTTTCTTGGACTAAAAATATAATTTCTGTGAAGTTAATTAAACAAGGGTTGATTTTGTCTATAACCCATAGTTGAGGGTTTAAAGTGTCATTTTTAAAAGTGCAAGGGTAAAACCTGAAATATTTAAAATTGTAAATTATAACATTTTGAAAACAAAAAATATTTAACAACTTGAGTTTCGATAAATTAATATCCATCATCCGAGCCATAAAAATAAGAAAGATAAGTATAATTGATTTTTGAAGAGACTTCATGTTACTTAACTAACGATAAAGCATCATTATCACATAAACTTGAATTCGAATATTAAAGACATGACATACCAACCCAGGTCGAGAGACGGAGCAGTTTATTCACATTACTTAGTTTGTTTTCCATCCAGACTACTGTAACATCGAGGTGAGTCATAGCCCCTCTTTTCCTTATTTTGTATGTTTTGGGGGAGATACATGCTCAAATATTGCTTGATATTTTTACATTTATTTTAAACTTTTACATATTACTGTGAGTCATAGCCCCTCTTTTCCTTATTTTGAATGTTTTGGGGGAAATACATGCTCAAATATTGCTTAATATTTTTACATTTATTTTAAACTTTTACATATTACTGTGAGTCATAGCCCCTCTTTTCCTTATTTTGAATGTTTTGGGGGAGATACATGCTCAAATATTGCTTGATATTTTTACATTTATTTTAAACTTTTACATATTACTGTGAGTCATAGCCCCTCTTTTCCTTATTTTGAACGTTTTGGGGGAGATACATGCTCAAATATTGCTTGATATTTTTACATTTATTTTAAACTCTTATGAATTACTGTGAGTTCATAGTCCTGTTTTTATACTTGTTTATTAATGCTTTGGGGGAGATACATGCTCAATTACCTGTTTTTACTTTTATAAGTACTTTAAAAACTTTTACATATCACTGTGAGTCATAGCCCCTCTTTTCCTTATTTTGAACGTTTTGGGGGAGATACATGCTCAAATATTGCTTGATATTTTTACATTTATTTTAAACCCTTACAAAATACTGTGAGTTCGTAGCCCCTACTTTTATACGTTTTGAATTACTTTTGGGGGAGATACATGCTCAACTATTTTCATTTACTTTCACAAGTACTCTATACTTTTACATATTACTATGAGTTCATAATCACACTTTATACGTTTTGCTACAAACCTGAACACATCTACTATCTGTATGCGATCCTGATCGTTATTGCCTAAGTTATACACTATTGCCACTAAAAGTCCCTCATATCATGAACCATTAATCACTTGCGAGTGAACGCGAATATAGTGAATAGATCTATTGGCGGTTGACGCCCATTTGCGTTAGCGGATAGGTAACCAAATGCACTTTATTTGAGAATACTAGAGAATGACAAACTCCTACTAGAGGGCATTGTTGCTCACATCATTATTATGATGTTTGTAACTTACGTCATTATTATGACGCGTTAGGTATAAGGTTTGCGTTCATGAGACTTAAGGCAATATATCTTTGTGTTGTAGTGATACAAATGTCGCAACTCATCGAATTTATGGGTGTAACGACATGGCCCAATCTTGAAACTCAGCGTTCAAATGATTACTAAACAAACAAACTATGGGTGTATAACAACGTAGCCCACTACTTATTTTATCAATATCTCGTATTTATTACGATTATCACTCAAACTCGAAACTCTTGAACTCAATTATTTTACCTATAAACTCTATGAACTCACCAACCTTTGTGTTGACACTTTTAGCATGTTTATCTCGGGTTCATAATTTACGAGGATGGCACGGAAGAAGCACGGATACTCAAGAAGGCTATATTATCATTCGAAACGTATTTAATAAACTCAAAACCACTGGGACCTCATTTTGTAAACTCTGATATTTATATAAATCGAATGATAAATCTTTTAAAATGACACAATTAGAATTCGTTTTCTGTTATTGTAACTTATGAGCCATGAAGTAACACCAAGCTTGAATTCCGTTGCGTATCACGAAATTGGGGGTGTTACATGATCACCTATGTCTAATTTAGGAAGAATCATGCAATGAAGGGAGTATCAGTCTTATATGTGTAAGCAATTCCATAATTGAGCCAAATTTTCAAAAGACTTTTCTCAAAACCACTTGTTTCCTAGCCTAATCTCATGACAGTTCTTGTTTGATGAGTTGTGAGATTAAGTAAAGATCGGTTACCTAAAAGTCTTTTGAGGGTTTTGCTCGAGAATGGGAAAGCTTGCCTCATCAACCATAAACATGAGAGACCAACACGAACTGAATTCAGGGACTGAATTCCTTATTGGGTGGGCGAATGTGACAACTCGTAATTTCAGGTCATTTTACAAACTTTGAAAATTTTACTATTCATCTCGAGGAATTTACTATTCATCAGCTACTATTCATCATTTTTGAAGTCGATATGATATTCCGAGAACGTATTTCAAAATTTTACTATTCACGAAACACTACTCATTTCCAGAGAAAAATCACTATTCATGATTCACTATTCATCATTTTTCGTAAACTAGGTTTACGAGTGTCAAATACGCGTAACCTGAATGGTTTAGCTGCGTATTCATGAAAAATCATTGAATACATTTCATATAGGCTAGATTTAGTCTACATATCATTATTAACGTCATCATCATATTAGTTCATGCATGGTTTTGCATATTTCATTAAACGTTTATTTTTCTATTAAATAAACGCTATCGCATATTCATTTATTTTGAACAATTGATCCGAAAATTCCAAAAATAATCCTAATATATTTTTATACTGTTTTCGTAAATACTACTCGATAATTGTTTATTCACTTAATTCTTGTAAGAAATGTATTTTTTTAATTTTTATGACTTCGATATATTTTATTTTGCTCCGTTAAAATCAATTTCTAGCCAACTCTATACCTAATAACTAAAAATCTAAACTTAATTTAACTAATATTAAGTTATGAATACATTTTATTACCAAATTTCTACTAAAAAGTCTTGCACCTATCCATTTCCACGCCCCTTGTCATATTAGTTATCAAATTTGTTTTGAAGACTTAATTACCATTATGCCTTTTTGCTGTTGGTGTTTATTCGTCCCAAAGCGTGGTGAGATAATCAACTTCAGTAGAAATGCTCAACTGCTCAAGAGAAACAAAACTAAGGTCGTGATGTGAATGAGATACCACTTGATGGTTACCGGATATCACTTGAATCGTGTAATCACTTTCCAAAGTAAACTATTCGACCCTAATGCCCGGTATCACGAATATCTACTTGGGATAAGACCAAATGCGTTAGAGAATTAGGCACAATTCTTTAACCCTTGCGCTTATAAGTGTTATGTGTTTTCGTGTGTTCTTCATGCATGTTCGGATCTCCTATTTATAGGAGGTTACTCTTTACCGTTCAATGGAATTATGAGTATTAATCGCCCATTAATAGCCTCATAATCATCCCCATTATAGCAGTTAGTGGTTACATGACCAATTAAACGTGGTCATAATGATGCGATTATGAATCGTCATTTATCAAGACTTATATCAAGATTTCATAGTGCTTTCGGTGGTTACACCGCTTGATTGAAACGCCACCGCTTGATGTAAGCACAACTTCAAAGAGATACCACTCGGTGGAAACATCGATCCCGCTTAATCTTGCGTCGGTGGAAACACCGATAATCGCAGTTAACCACAACAATATTTTCACCAAGCACTACCAATACATACCACTATTAGAGTCGGGTGTTCATGGACCTTATGGGTGTACACTCTGTACCTCCTAACCCATTACAAGGTGTGAACCATCCCACAAGTGCACTAAATTTTCCAACAATCCTCCCAAATTTAGTTCACTCCTTTGCATGTAAAATAAACATCAAGCAAAACATGTGCATAAACGAAAATGTCCCGAGGATTGAATTTCCATCTTAGTAATTACACGTTCAAATATTCGAGAATCGGGTGTTCTAAGAATTGAACCCTTCAACCCATTTGAATACCAAGATAACTACACACAAGTTTTCAAACACTTAAAAGCTCCCGACACTATACAAGCCATGTGTCCATATCCAAATTCATAAATGTTGTAAAAGCTAAAAGTCCAAAAGCTTCACAGGCGGCAAAACTTCAACATTTACATAGGTGGTTCCTCTTTAGTCATGCTCACCCAAGCACTTTTTCAAAGAAAATATAACCATTAAGAAGTAAAGACTTCATCCTCCTTTCAAAGAGTTCGAGCACAACCTTGGGATGTAAATAAAACATGTGCTCCATCCACCGAATGTTCGACTTTCCACATTGAACTCGGCTCCTAAGTTTCCTCGGGAGGAGTTGGGTGTCCTAGCATTCATGACTAAGTTGGACTTAAACCCATCCCTTTAGCGAGACTTTATAACCAAGTCTCTAGCCGGACCCTTCGTCAAGTGATCGCCTAAGTTCTGTTGAGATCTCACAAACTCTATAGATACCACCCCATTCATGATAAGCTCACGAATCATGCTATGCCCGACACCTAAGTGTCTAGACTTACCATTGTACATCCGGCTATAAGCCTTAGCCAATGTAGTCGCACTATCACACCGGATAGAAATAGGTGCTATAGGTTTAGCCACAATGGAATCTCAAGAAGCAAGTTTTTCAACCATTCGACTTCTTTACCAAAGAAATGCTAGAGCCACAAATTCGATTCCATTGTTGAACGGTGATGCAAGTTTGCTTCTTCGATGCCCAAGAAATTGCACCTCCACCAAGTAGGAATACCCGACCATTGGTAGACTAATTGTCTTGCATATTCTTGATCCAACTTGCATCGGTGTAACCTTCCAACAACGATGGGTAACGAAGATATGAGAGACTATAATCCATAGTTCTCTTCAAATACTTCATACCCTTTGAACTGCTTGCCGTTGATGAGCACTAGGATTACTAGTATACCGCTCAATTTTCCCACCGCAAAACCAATATCGGGTCTTGTACAAGTCATGGCATACATCAGGCACCCAATTACCCTAGAATACTCAAGTTGAGATACTGACCTTGCCATGATTAGGCATCGACTTCTCACAGTATCCATAGGTGTACTCATCGAGTACAATCAAAGTAATTGAATTTCCTCGATTACTTTCTCAATATAATGAGACCGAGAGATAGAAATTCTATTACTTTCATGTTTAATCCTTATACCAAGGATAACATCGCCTCCCCATGTCTTTCATGGAGAACCTTGATGACAAAATTCCTTTGTCGTCAACTGATTTTGGTCGCCAAAGATCAACATGTCATCAACATATAGACAAATGATGACTCCTTTACGGATTCATCAAATTTGCTATATACACATTTGTCGCCTTGGTTAAGAACATAACCACTAGACAAAACCACTTCATCAAACTTTTGATGCCATTGCTTAGGTGCCCGCTTAAGTCCATAAAGAGACTTAATCGGTTTACACACTTGTTTTCATTGCCGAGCATGATGAAGCCACGAGGTTGGTTCATATAAACTTCCTCTTCCAATTCACCATTCAAGAAAGCTGTTTTCACATCCATCGATGAATAACCAGATTGTGAATAGATGCCATAGCAATCGGCAGCCTTATGGTAATGCGATACGAGCCACAGGGCATAAGTATCAAAATAGTCTATTCGACTTTTGTTTAAAGCCACGAATGACTAGTCTAGCCTTGAACTTTTCAATAGTTCCATCTACCTTCATTTTCCTTTTGAAAATCCATTTGCAACCCAAAGGTTTGCAACCAGAGGTAGATCAACCAACACCAAGTGTTGTTGCCCATGATGGAATCCATCTCATCATTGATTGCTTCTTTCCGTAAAGCAATGTCACGGGACTTCATTGCTTCTTCAAATGTTTTGGGGTCATCCTCAACAATGAAGCAATAAGAGTATTGGTCCGAGACCTCATCCCTAGTACCTTCAACTAAGTATAGTTGAAACTCGAGTCCAAATGACTTTGGAGTCCCGACCCTTTTGCTTTTCCCGAGCACGAGTTCGAGTTCTTCGAACCACAACCTCATCGAGGACCACCGATGGTTCATCATCGGTACCTCGATACACGGTGTCATGAGTTTCATTAGGAATCCTCGACTTGGTCTAGGGACCGATGAGAATCTATTCTCATCAAAATCGCATCCCTTGATTCAATTATTGAGTTAAGCGAAACATGTTTATTAGGTTCAATAACATAGAACCTAAAAGCCTTGGAATGCTCAAGATATTCAACAAAGATGCGATCAATGCCTCTTTCACCCAAAGTCTTTTGCTTTGGATCGTGGAGTCTTACAACCCTACAACCCCAAACCTTGAGATAATTCAGGTTGGGTTTCTTTTAGTCCGAGTTCATAAGGGGTAACCTTGTTCCTTTTGTTTGGAACCCTATTTAATAAATAGCAAGTCATTAACATAGCTTCACCCGAACCCTTGACTCGATCTGAATAGGACAACATGGAATTAACCATCTCCTTCAAAGACCTGTTTTCCTTTTTCGTAATACCATTTCTTTGAGGAGTATAAGGGCGATCGTTTCATGGATAATTCCAACAGATCGAAAGTCTTGAGTATCCATGTACTCACCTCCCTATCGATCCTTAATCTTTGATCAAAGACCCAAGTTGTAATTCAACTTCGCTTTTAAACACTTTGAATTTATCTAATGCTTCATCCTTGGTATGTAATAGATAGACATAACAAAATCTAGAAGCATCATCAATAAATGTCACAAAGTACTTCTTATTTCCCAAAGAAGGAGTGGCATGCAAATCACATGTGTCATCGTGAATAAGCTCCAAGATCTTAGTCTCACGACTAACACCGAAAGGGTTTCTTGGTTATCTTGGTCAACATGCAAGTTTTACACTTTTCGGTGTCCATGTCAAAAGCGAGGATTAAACCATCCCTAGACATATCTTGCATCCTTTTATAGTGAACATGACCAAGTCTTGCATGCCATAGGCTAGAATCGATGTCGATGGTTGTCACAAAAGTCGAGTTAACATTGTCGAGAGAAATATTAAGCCTAAACATTTGATTACATAAATAACCAAAACCAATAAAACACCATGCTTAGAAAGCACAAATTTATCGATTCAATAACTTGTTTATATCCATGATTATTCAAAATACTACTTGAAACCAAGTTCTTCCCGATATCGTGAACATGAATAACATCAAGCAAAGTTACAATCTTTCCCGAACTAAACCTAAGATCTACACAACCACGACCATGCACCAAGGTCGTTGACTCATTTCCCATGTGAAGAATAGAACCATCATTCGATGACTCATAAGTCTTGAACCAGCTTCTATCTTTACACACATGAATCTGTTGCACCGAGTCAACCCACCACGCAACATCATCATCCCGCACATAAAAGATTCGAGATACATATGTAACATAATAAATCAAAAGACTTATTAAACATATTCGACCTTTCGGTGAGTTGGTTGAACCACCACTCCACTGAACCATTAGTGCTCGATCCATTGGCTTTACCACCAACTTTAACACCACTTGCGGTCCCTTTTAATGTGACCGGTCTTGCACATTTCCAACAAGTAGGTGTTGCCTTCTTGTTAGGATCCGCCTTGTGTTATCATGAAATTTCGTTTGCCTTTGTTGTCATTGTACACGGTGGAGTTGTTATGCTCCACCATATTGACAACAGATGGTCCAAGAAGATTACTACTCTTTGGCTTGTCATTATCCCGCACCTTGAGAGATTCCTCAATGTGCGATGATCGCCTAACTCAACAAGAGTTAACTCTCCTTCATATGTTTCAAGGTATGCTTGAAATCTTTCCATGAAGAAGGAAGTTTATCAATAACACAAGAGACTTGAATAGCCTCATCCATGTGCATATTGTGTTGTGTAAACCTTCCAAGTATTCCAAGAAGTTCATTGTATTGTTCCATAACCGGTCTTGAATCGGTCATTTTGTAATTTGTGAAATTACTAACAAGGAACTTCTTACTTGATGCATCCTCGACCATATATTTGGCATCCAAGGAATCCACAGTTCTTTGGAAGATTCAAAGTTCGATAAATATCAAACAGAGAATCGGACATACCATTGAGAATAAGACCTCTGCATATGTAGTCATCATTCTCCCACTTGCTCCTCCTCCGATCCGATCCACGGTAGCATCATCACCATCATCGAATTGGAGTAGTCGACATACACCACACTCATGCTTGACAAAGAAGAAGTGCATCTTCTTCCGCCACCTCCTAAAGTCCACCCTTCAAACTTGTCCGCTTAGCAAAGTTTGAAGCCATGTGTTTCATTGCGGCGATTGCCATTGATTATCACTAAATAGTTTACTTTGATTGTTGGTGTTTATTCGTCCCAAAGCGGGGTGAGATAATCAACTTCATGAAATGCTCAACTGCTCAAGAGAAACAAAACTAAGGTCGCAGAATGAGATACCACTTGATGGTTACCGGATATCACTTGAATCGTGTAATCACTTTCCAAAGTAAACTATTCGACCCTAATGCACGGGTATCACGAATATCTACTTGGGATAAGACCAAATGCGCTTAGAGAATTAGGCACAATTCTTTAACCCTTGCGCTTATAAGTGTTATGTGTTTTCCGTGTGTTCTTCATGCATGTTCGGATCTCCTATTTATAGGAGGTTACTCTTTGACCGCTCCAATGGAATTATGAGTATTAATCGGCCCATTAATAGCCTCATAATCATCCCCATTATAGCCGTTAGTGGTTACATGACCAATTAAACGTGGTCATAATGATGCATTAATCGTCATTTATCGAAGATTATATCAAGACTTTCATAGTGCTTTCGGTGGTTACATCGCTTGCTGGAAACGCCACCGCTTGATGTAAGCACAACTTCATGAGATACCACTTGATGGAAACATCGATCCCGCTGGCATCGCTTGCTTGAAACACCGATAATCGATGTTAACCACAACATACTTTCACCAAGCACTACCAATACATACCACTATTAGAGTCGGGTGTTCATGGACCTTATGGGTGTACACTCGTACCTCCTAACCCATTACAAGGTGTGAACCATCCCACAAGTGCACTAAATTTTCCAACATTGCCTACATAATATCTTTTACAAAAACATTAATATCTTTTACAAACACATAGTTAACACATTTAAGGTGAAAGAAAAATCATATTCTCTCCCATTTCATCCTCTAGAATTCGGCCAAGGTCAAGAACACAAGAGAAACCATTTATTTTTTTCAAGCTACAAGTGATTTCACAACACTAGTTTACTTCTTTTTAAGGTTTTGAAATAAAAACCTAAAGATTAATTAAGTTTCTAGCTCAAAAACTCTTCAATCATTCAAGTTGCAGCTAGAGTATTGCACCTCATTTCAGTGTATCTACTTTTGTCATCATAATCATTGCATCAGGTGAGTTTCGTAGCCCCTACTTTTGTATGTTTTGAACTATTTTGGGGAGATACATGCTTAACTATTTTCACAAGTACTTTAGACTTTTAAGGATAACTTCTATCATGATCACCATCGTTTCAAAACCGAATGTTGTACTATATCAATTGTTCTTGTTTGCGTGCTATAGTTCTACGTCGAATAATGTGCTATATCGCTTGACTAACGATACATTGAGTCATGTACTATTGATTATGTGATATGGTTCTCGTCGAGTTAGGTACTATTGTGAATTCATTTGACATCATGTGCTTGAACATAAACTATACACATTTTGGCAGTGGGTTGTAAACACACAAGTTGCAAGTTTTGTATGGGCGGAACTTGGAACTAAGTGGATTTGCAATGCCTTTGCTGCTTGAACATTCTTTAAAGGCTTTACATTTCAACACAAACTCTATGAACTCACTCAACCTTTGTGTTGACACTTTTAAGCATGTTTTATCTCAGGTATCTAAGGCATACACTTCATGGCATGCATGTGGACTTATCATAGAGTCGTGGTGACGACGCGTCTCACATGGGATTTATACACTTTAAAAACATCGTTTGGCTTGTATCAAACTTGTTTCCGCACATCTTGATTTTCATTTGTGACTTACACTTTGTAAACTCTGATTATTTTACTCAATCAAACGATGTATTTTCCAAACTACACTTTAGGTCGTTCGATATAACTGTAACTGTGATGCTATGATAGTCAACCCCCAGGAATTCTATTCCCCTGCAAAACAGGTAATTTGGGGGTGTGACAAAACGGTGTGATGGAACTTTATTTTGTGAGGACTGAATACCAGTTAGCAGACATCTTCACCAAAGCTCTTCCTAGAGAACGTTTTGAGTTTATCCTCCACGACTTGGTCTAAAGAGTCTACGACCGGAAACACTTAAACGTCTTCAAGAGGAAGAAGATGAGTAAAAGGTTTTTCTTCATCCATCTCTTGTATATAGTTATTCAAAAAATAAAAATACAAAATTACAAAACCAACAAAAAGCAAATAGAAAATTATAAAATTTTCAAAATCCATAAAAATTAGAAAATCTTGAAAAATCCCAAAAATATTGTTATTTTGTCATGTTTTCCTTATTCGATATCATCTACGGACTTTGTGTTGACATTCAAAGAATGTCACGGGTTTTTAGATGTTCTTCGAATGTACATAATTTGTTTAAAAAAATTAAAAAAAAATAAATATTTTTTTTTGAGAGAAAGTGAAACAAAGGCTTATAGTCATTTCAGTCTATAACCCGTTTTTTTTTAAAGAAAGAAAAGAGTCATGCTTTATCTTATTTTTCACATTTCATGCTCTGATTCTTAAAACAAATGTTTGTCACTAAAACGACAAATGTTTCCTTCACAAGTATTTTTCCTTCTAAAAATTCTTCTGAAAAATATTTGTTATCTTACTGAAAACTAATAAAAATAACTCGGTCTTAATTTTTGAAAATCATCTGGACTTGACATTGGTCAAAATCTCTATCTCTCAATCAACAACTTATATCATTGATTGAGGGGGAGAATGATTTCATTTAAATCAAAAGATTATTTGTCATACAATTGGTTCGCACCAAGGTTTATGTCATGTTTTCAAAAGATACTCAAGCGTGTTTTGGAGTTTAAAGTCTCATTTTGATCCTTATCGGTTAAATGTTTTCATAAGCAAGTCACAATTCTCCTCAAAAGCTTTCAAAATCAATTTAAATCTCCAGAGATCACAAATCTCAAATGATTTGAAAATTGTGATCGGGGGAGAATTTGTGATTTAAATTGGATTTAAACTAATAATTCGATAAATGGTTTTATAATGATTTACAAGCTCTCCTTCCCACATGTGCCAAACGATTTCAAATTTTTCATGCACATGTTGAAGGGGAGCATCTATTTCAAACCAAAAAGGATTGAAACGTGTCTGATTTGTTTCAATGTGCAGGTTTTCCCTAATATGTGCAAAACACTTCCAAATCTCAATAC
This sequence comes from Chrysanthemum lavandulifolium, assembly GCA_022545495.1. NCBI lineage: Eukaryota > Viridiplantae > Streptophyta > Magnoliopsida > Asterales > Asteraceae > Chrysanthemum > Chrysanthemum lavandulifolium. Next base: position 108,704,929 of record CM040239.1, on the reverse strand, counting down.
ACATATTGAGGGGGAGCAACTTTTTGAAAACCACATCCTTTCCAAAAATTATCCTTAACAAAGTATGAAAAATACTAACTTTGATCAGGAAAGTGATGTTGATATCTTCTAGAAAATGGTAATCAAAGAAGTGAATCATTCCTCTTGCCTCTGTGTGCCAAAACGACTTCAAATACATGATGCACATGTTGAGGGGAGCTCTTTTCTAAAAATATAAAAACAATTCTGTACAAAATGCTTTGATAATATATCACAAGTATCCGGATTGATTTTCAAATGGTTTTCAATTGATTCCAATGGCGGATGAACAATACCAAATAGACCCACCAAATTTACTTTATGTATAGTGATATAAGGATGGTTAGGTTAGGTATTCGTTCCACGATCCCGCCAGAGTCGGAGGATCTACCGAGGACAATCCACTAGATAGTGTAGAGTCCTTAGGTATGATGAAAAAGGAAAAAGTGAGATATGGGAAGAGTGCGGATGAGAAAGAGCTTGAACTCGAATAATCCCAACAAGGTTCTAGTTATGAAGTCTCGGTAAGCAATCAAGGGTTGAAGAATGAAGAAGAATTGAATGAGAAAAGGTGAAAACAAATAGCCCTCCAATTATTCAACCTTAGGCGTAAACCGGTTCAATACATATGCTACTTGGTTGTTACTAAGCTAACACCGTATTTAAGACAAGACGTCATAGACCCAAAGGACGACCGCACTACAACTTCTCAAGCTACTCAAGTTTCTCTTAAAAGGGACTTGTTTCATTCTCACGGGAATTTGTAACCATCGTAAATTTCACCTCGTACTAAACTAATATAATATTCTAACGAAGAATACTTATCCCCTTTTCACGTCTAATTTAAAAAAAAAAAACAACGTTATCTGCTTATCTAATCACAACAACTAACTAATATGATGTAACTCGCATTCTTAATAAATGTACACACCAACACCATAATGTCTTAAGTTCATTCCTTATACGTCAAGTATAAAAGTTTTCAACTTTTATTTACCACTTTACGTTATTTCGTAAATGTACGATTATTAAACATTCAAACTAGACGTTTTCTATCTACTGGAGTTTTCATGAAACCAAAATTTATTATACCTATGATTTTACGAAACTAAATCATAAATACTAAAGTACAACATTTTATACATAGAGTACAAGTCATTAAAGCACGAAACATAGCTATACTTTAATTTCCATTACAAGCCCTAATATACAACTCTATGATTTTATACGCATGATATATTTTGAAAATACTAATGTACAAGTCTAACAAGCCAATGTACAAGTCATAAATGCATAGGAGCATACTACTAACATAAATCTCATTATAAACCTTGGTGTATTTATTTTAAAACACATTATACAAACCTTTCAAGCACAAGCCCTAAAAATATATATATATTTTTTATAATATAAGTACAACATTCTAATGCTTAGAGTACAAGTAGGTAATGCACAAAGATTAAAAATATATATACATAACTCAAGACATAATTGTATAATAAGTAGACAAACTTACAAATTGCCAAACCAAACTAGAAACCCTAACTAAGTTACCTACATGTACAACACCTAAAGGCCTATGTACCATCTAATAAAGCTCATTTGATTACTTTCATTTGCCTTAGTTCAATCCTAACTAGGATGAAGTGTACATAAGCAAGCTTATTACATGTTAAGATTTGAGCCACAAAGGTCTTCTTGGCTCACCTTTGCACCACATCACCATGTTCTCACCTAGTCAACCCTTGTATGTTGTGCTTGGTTGAGCCCCTAACACCTCACGCCACCACCTTCACACCACCTCACCATTTTCCAGCCTTGGTCAAGAAGGAAACAAGTGTGAGGTGAGGAACTGACCATGGAGGGTTTTCCCGAATGGGTTAAGATAATCAACTTAGTCGAGAAACAAATACCACTTGGTGGTTACGGATATCACTTGAATCGTGTGATCACTTTCCAAAGTAAACTATTCGACCCTAATGCCCGGGTATCACGAATATCTACTGGGATAAGACCAAATGCGCTTATAGAATTAGGCACTATTCAATAACCCTTGCTCTTATAAGTGTTTAGTGTTTTATGTGTCTCTTTCATGCATAATCGATATCCTATTTATAGGACATTACTCTCAACCGCTCAAATGGAATTATGAGGATTAATCGCCCATTAATCACCTCATAACTATCCCCATTATAGTCGTTAGTGGTTACATGACCAATTAAACGTGGTCATTATGCGCTTGTAATCGCCATTTAGCAAGATTTTAACACTTTCCACTTTCATAAATACAACCTATCGCAAAACACCGCTTCAAGATTTCATAGTACTAGCAATGGATACACTACTCGGAAACATCGCCATCGCTGGAAACCACAATCGATGGAAACCACAAGCGGTTTTTCCACATGCAAGATTTTCACCATGAAGTACTTTCACCTAGACTACCAATACAAACCACTATAAGAGTCGGGGTGTTCATGGACCTTATGGGTGTACACTCCGCACCTCCCAACCCATTACAAGGTGTGAACTAATCCCAAAAGTGCACTAAATTTTCCAACAATCCTCCCAAATTTAGTTCACTTCCTTTGCATGAAAACCAAACATCAATCAAAACATGTGCATAAACGAAAATGTCCGAGGATTGAATTTCCATCTTAGTAAATTACACGCTCAAATATTCGAGAATCGTGGTGTTCTAAGAATTGAACCCTTCAACCCATTTGAATACCAAGATAAAATACACACAAGTTTTCAAACACTTATCGCCTCCCGACACCATACAAGCCATGTGTCCATATCCAAATTCATAAATGTTGTAAAAGCTAAAGTCCAAAGCTTCCTCAAGCGGCAAAACTTCAACATTTACATAGGTGGTTCCTCTTTAGTCATGCTCCCGCCAAGCACTTTTCAAAGAAAATATAACCATTAAGTAAAGACTTCATCCTCCTTTCAAGAAGTTCTCGAGCACAACCTTGGGATGTAGATAAAACATGTGCTCCACCATCGAATGTTCACTTTCCACATTGAACTCGGCTCCCAAGTTTCCTTAGGAGGAGTTGGGTGTCCTAGCATTCAATGACTAAGTTGGACTTAAACCCATCCCTTTAGCGACTTTATAACCAAGTCTCTAGCCAAACCCTTCGTCAAGTGATCGCCTAAGTTCGCTGAGATCTCACAAACTCTATAGATACCACCCCATTCATGATAAGCTCACGAATCATGCTATACCCGACACCTAAGTGTCTAGACTTACCATTGTACATCCGGCTATAAGCCTTAGCCAATGTAGTCGCACTATCACACCGGATAGAAATAGGTGCTATAGGTTTAGGCCACAATGGAATCTCAAGAAGCAAGTTTTTCAACCATTCACTTCTTTACCAAAGAATGCTAAAGCCACAAATTCAGATTCCATTGTTGAACCGGTGATGCAAGTTTGCTTCTTGGATGCCCAAGAAATTGCACCTCCACCAAGTAGGAATACCCAACCACCGGTAGATTTAATTGTCTTCGTTATCGATCCAACTTGCATCGGTGTATCCTTCCAACACCGATGGGTAACCAAGATATGAGAGACTATAATCCATAGTTCTCTTCAAATACTTCAAGACCCTCCGAATCGCTTGCGTTGATGAGCACTAGGATTACTAGTATACCGCTCAATTTTCCCACCGCAAAACCAATATCGTGTCTTGTACAAGTCATGGCATACATCGTGCACCAATTACCCTAGAATACTCAAGTTGAGATACAACCTTGCCATGATTAGCATCGCCTTCTCACAGTATCCATAGGTGTACTCATCGAGTACAATCAAAGTAATTGAATTTCCTCGACCTTCTCAATATAATGAGACCGAGAGATAGAAATTCTATTACTTTCATGTTTAATCCTTATACCAAGGATAACATCGCCTCCCCATGTCCTTCATGGAGAACCTTGATGACAAAATTCCTTTGTCAGTCAACCCGATTTTGGTCGGTGCCAAAGATCAACATGTCATCAACATATAGACAAATGATGACTCCTTTACCGATTCATCAAATTTGCTATATACACATTTGTCGACTTGGTTAAGAACATAACCACTAGACAAAACCACTTCATCAAATTTTGATGCCATTGCTTAGGTGCCTGCTTTAGTCCATAAAGAGACTTAATCGCTTTACACACCTTATTTTCATTGCCGGCATGATGAAGCCTCGAGGTTGGTTCATATAAACCTCCTCTTCCAATTCACCATTCAAGAAAGCTATTTTCACATCCATCCGATGAATAACCGATTGTGAATAGATGCCATAGCAATCGCTAGCCTTATGGTAATCGACACGAGCCACGTGGGCATAAGTATCAAAATAGTCTATTCCCGACTTTTGTTTAAAGCCCCGAATGACTAGTCTAGCCTTGAACTTTTCAATAGTTCCATCTACCTTCATTTTCCTTTTGAAAATCCATTTGCAACCCGAGGTTTGCAACCGGAGGTAGATCAACCAACACCAAGTGTTGTTGCCCATGATGGAATCCATCTCATCATTGATTGCTTCTTTCCGTAAAGCAATGTCCGGGACTTCATTGCTTCTTCAAATGTCTTGGGATCATCCTCAACAATGAAGCAATAGGAGTATTGGTCGAGACCTCATCCCTAGTTCCTTCAACTAAGTATAGTTGAAACTCGTGTCCAAATGACTTTGGAGTCCCGACCTTTTGCTCTTCCCGAGCACGTGTTCGAGTTGTTGAACCACAACCTCATCGGGACCACCGATGGTTCATCATCGGGGACCTCGATACACCAAAGTCATGAGTTCCATTAGGAATCCTCGACTTGGTCTAGGGACCGATGAGAATCTATTCTCATCAAAATCGCATCCCTTGATTCAATTATTGAGTTAATTGAAACATATTCATTAGGTTCAATAACATAGAACCTAAAAGCCTTGGAATGCTCAAGATATCCAACAAAGATGCAATCAATGCCTCTTTCACCCAAAGTCTTTTGCTTTGGATCGTGAGTCTTACAATTTCTACAACCCCAAACCTTGAGATAATTCAGTTGGGTTTCCTTTTAGTCCGAGTTCATAAGGGTAACCTTGTTCCTTTTGTTGGGAACCCTATTTAACAAATAGCAAGTCGTTAACATAGCTTCACCCTGAACCCTTGACTCGATCCCGAATAGGACAACATGGAATTAACCATCTCCTTCAAGACCGTTTTCCTTTCGTAAATACCATTTTGCCGAGGAGTATAAGGCGCGCCGTTTCATGGATTATTCCAACAGATCGAAAGTACCGAGTATCCATGTACTCACCTCCCTATCGCCCCTTAATCTTTTGATCAAAGACCCAAGTTGTAATTCAACTTCGCTTTAAACACTTTGAATTTATCTAATGCTTCATCCTTGGTATGTAACAGATAGACATAACAAAATCTAGAAGCATCATCAATAAATGTCACAAAGTACTTTATTCCCCAAAGAAGGAGTGGCATGCAAATCACACAGTCATCGTGAATAAGCTCCAAGATCTTAGTCTCACGACTAACACCCCGAAAGGGTTTCTTGGTTATCTTGGTCAACATGCAAGTTTTACACTTTTCGGTGTCCATGTCAAAAGAAGGATTAAACCATCCCTAGACATATCTTGCATTCTTTTATAGTGAACATGACCAAGTCTAGCATGCCAAAGGGTAGAATCACCGATCATATGTGGTCACAAAAGTCGAAATAACACTATCGCTGGTAACATTAAGCCCGAACATTTGATTACATAAATAACCAAAACCAATAAAACACCATGCTTAGAAAGCACAAATTTATCGACTCAATAACTTGTTTATATCCATGATTATTCAAAACACTACTTGAAACCAAGTTTTTCCTTATATCGTGAACATGAATAACATTAAACAAAGTTACAATCTTTCCGAACTAAACCTAAGATCTACACAACCACGACCATGCACCAAGGTCATTGACTCATTTCCAATGTGAAGAATAGAACCATCATTCGGTGACTCATAAGTCTTGAACCATCTTCTATCTTTACACACATGAACTGTTGCACTAGAGTCAACCCACCACGCAACATCATCATCCCGCACATAAAAGATTCGATACATATGTAACATAATAAATCGAAAAGACTTATTAAACATATTATGACCTTTCGGTGAGTTGGTGAACCACCACCCCGAACCATTAGTGCTTGATCCATTGGCTTTACCACCAACTTTAACACCTCTTGCGGTCCCTTTTAATGTGACCGGCCTTGCCACATTTCCAACAAGTAGGAGTTGCCTTCTTGTTAAGATCCGCCTTTGTGTTATCATGATATTTGCGTTTGCCTTTGTTATCATTGTACCGTGGAGTTGTTATGCTCCACCATATTGACAACAGATGGTCCAAGAGCATTGCTACTCTTTGGCTTGTCATTATCCCGCACCTTGAGAGATTCCTCAATGTGCGATGACCGCCCAACTCAACAAGAGTTAACTCCTCCTTCATATGTTTCAAGGTATGCTTGAAATCTTTCCATGAAGGAGGAGTTTATCAATGACACAAGAGACTTTGATAGCCTCATCCATGTTCATTTGGTGTTGTGTAAACCTTCCAAGTATTCCAAGAAGTTCATTGTATTGTTCCATAACCGGTCTTGAATCACCATTTTGTAATTTGTGAAATTACTAACAAGGAACTTCTTACTTGATGCATCCTCACCATATATTTGGCATCCAAGGAATCCCACGTTCTTTGGAAGATTCAAAGTTCGATAAATATCAAACAAAGCATCGACATACCATTGAGAATAAGACCTCTGCATATGTAGTCATCATTCTCCCATTTGCTCCTCCTCCCGATCCGCTCCACGGTAGCATCATCCCCATCATCGTGAATTGGTGTAGTCAGCACATACACCACACTCATGCTTGACAAAGAAGAAGTGCATCTTCTTCCGCCACCTCCTAAAGTCCACCCTTCAAACTTATCCAGCTTAGCAAAGTTTGAAGCCATGTGTTTCATTGCGTGCTTGCCATTGATTATCACAAAATAGTTTACTTTGATTGTTGGAGGGTTTTCCCGCATGTGGTAAGATAATCAACTTCGCAGAAACAACAATAGTCGAAACAAATACCACTTGGTGGTTACCGGATATCACTTGAATCGTGTGATCACTTTCCAAAGTAAACTATTCGACCCTAATGCCCGGGTTACACGAATATCTACTGGGATAAGACCAAATGCGCTTATAGAATTAGGCACAATTCAATAACCCTTGCGCTTATAAGTGTTTAGTGTTTTCGTGTCTCTTTCATGCATAATCGATATCCTATTTATAGGACATTACTCTCAACCGTTCAAATGGAATTATGAGGATTAATCGCCCATTAATCACCTCATAACTATCCCCATTATAGTCAGTTAGTGGTTACATGACCAATTAAACGTGGTCATAATGCGCTTGTAATCGCCATTTAGCAAGATTTAACACTATCAAGACTTTCATACCTCTAGCAAGATTTTCCACTTGTAGTGGAAATACAACCTATCGCTGGAAACACAAGCATCAAGATTTTCATAGTACTAGCAAGATACACTACTTCCACATGCCATCGCTGGAAACATCCACATGGAAACCACAAGTACTTTCCACATGAAGTACTTTCTACTAGCACTACCAATACAAACCACTATTAGAGTCAGGATGTTCATGGACCTTATGGGTGTACACTCCGTACCTCCTAACCCATTACAAGGTGTGAACTAATCCCACAAGTGCACTAAATTTTCCAACAAGGACATGTTATACAACATCCTTCTTACCCTCAAACCATCCAACTTCTTACACCTACCAAGTGGTGACATGAACTATCCTAAGGACCTAGCTTTCTTCCTCTATATAAAGCAACACACATTCTCTCATTACCTATCACCAATCGACACACACAACACCATCCACACTTATACAAAATTCTGATTGCAAGCTTATGAGGAAGTAAGGAAAGACTAATAGAAGAAGGATTGAACTTTGCCACATTAGGAGTCACTTGCCTATATTACACTCCACCTTAGCATATTGTAAGTCTCTTAACCTTTTAAATTTCTTAAACTCTTTTACTTATCACATGAACATAAACATGTTATAAAGAAAGAGTAAAGTTATAAGTTACATTACCTTATGATGTTAACAAGCAGAAAACCAAGCGCCCCATATTGTGTAAAATGAGATTAGACCTAAGCTATCTCAATTAGACAAGTTAAAAAGGATTTTTCAAGGAAAACGTGGCCTTTTGAATCACCTAAAACAGGTTATCGAGTCAAAAGATACGACCAAAAGAAGTCACCACAAAAGCTGTCAAAAACTTTCTGTAATAGATTGTTGGGCACGCGAAACGAGGCACTTCTGGTCCGTTTCATGAAAAAGTTAAAGCACGAAAGTTGTCCAGAACGACGTTTTCTTCAAAAACTTTGGGGCACGGGTCCTGAAAACGCAAAACGGACACTATTTTTAGCCAAAATCTTAACAGCTGTTAAGTATATGTTATAACATCAGTCCCAGCCCCCTACTTGCGCCCCATTTATTTACATCATGTTAAAGGTATTAGGGTCAAACAAAGTACCGTTGTAAACACCACCTAGGATACTCTAAAACGCCCCCATAACCCGGTTGAAAATCCTAGTCGTCATGCTTAAAAACAGCACTTCATTTGGGCCAAAAGTCATAAACACCAAAAGTACTTTACAACAGGTATATGGGAAAAACTCGGGATTTTTGATAAATTTGATTATGAACCATCTTAGAAACATTAGAAATGAGTTAAAAAACATTTCACAAGGTTTCATACAAAAGATATAAAGTTTTATGGTTTAAAAACGAGAATTTCAATTTGGCAAGATTAGCCTAAGTAGCCCTTTTCTATCATTAATATCTTGCTAATTAAAGGGTTCCAAAGTATGAGACTTACACCGCTTTAAAGGGCTCATTGCAAGGATTTTAACGCCCAATAATGTCTTTAAAAGCACTTAAGTCTCTTTTATAATCAACCACAAAGAAGGTGACTCATGAAATTTTCATAAAAGGCCTTGTGTGCACTTTTCAAAATTTGAGTCGTAGGAGTTATAGAATGTTGGATAATGACTTAAAAGAGTTAATAAACATATTACAATGTCCCTAGGTGACACCGTAAAGTTAACGAGTCAAAATGAAATTTTCTTAAAACGCGACCATGGCCATGTTCGTGGACTTGTATCTTTCTAACCAAAGACGACTAAGACATGAGACCTATACCATTTAGAAGAGCTTACAACAAAGTGTTGAAAGGGTCAAATGCGTTGTAGAAGCACTAGCTTTCCTCGTGTAAATTTGTCCTCGTTTAGCCTCATATCGCCAAAACCAACAAAAGGCACTTAACCCCTACTTTAGAAAATCATTGCGACCAAACCGTAAGAGCTTAAGACCTCTAGTTTGAACCATTAGAAAGACTACCGGACAAACTCTTGAAGGGATAAAAACGTAGTAAAATCTTTTAAGGCCTCGCTTATATTTACCCTTACTTTTATCAATTTAGGCCTAAAACAAGTGAATATTTCTTATAAAATTACAAGTATAAAATTGTAATTTTGAAAGATAAAGTTTTCTTGGACTAAAATGTAATTTCTTCAAAGTTAATTGTACAAGGGCTGATTTTGTCAATAACCCATAGTTGGGGTTTAAAGTGTCATTTTTAAAGTGCAAGGGTAAAAATTATAAATTATTTAACAACTATTTAACAACATGGGTTTCGATAAAACTTATTAAAATCATCCGAGCCATAAAAATAAGTATGATAAGTATTACTAATTTTGAAGAGACTTCATGTTTACCCAATTACCGATAAAGCATTATCATCGCATAAACTTGAATTGAATACTAAAACATGACATACTAACTCAGGTCACGAGTCGGAGCAGTTTATTCACATTACTTAATTTGTTTTCCATCCAGACTACTGTAACATCGAGGTGAGTCATAGCCCCTCTTTTCTTTATTTTGAACGTTTTGGGGGAGATACATGCTCAAATATTGCTTGATATGTTTACATTTATTTTAAACTCTTACGAATTACCGTGAGTCATAGCCCCTCTTTTTCTTATTTTGAACGTTTTGGGGGAGATACATGCTCAAATATTGCTTTATATTTTTACATTTATTTTAAACTCTTACGAATTACCGTGAGTCATAGCCCTCTTTTTCTTATTTTGAATACATGCTCAAATATTGCTTTATATGTTTACATTTATTTTAAACTCTTACAATTCATCGTGAGTCTTTCACAAGTATTCTAAACTTTTAATATTACTTTTTCATAGCCCTACCTTTACTTGCTTTTAAACTATTTTGGGGAGATACATGCTCAATTACCTATTTTTACTTTTACAAGTACTCTAAAGCTTTTACATACTACTATGAGTTCATAATCACACTTTATACGCTTTGCTACAAACCTGAACACAAGTACTATCTGTATGCGATCCTAATTGTTATTGCCCAAGTTATACACTGTTGCCACTAAAATTCCCTCATATCATGAACCATTAATCACTTGCGAGTGAACGCGAATATAGTGAATAGATCTATTGGCGATTGACGCCCATTTGTGTTAGCGGATAGGTAACCAAATGCACTTTATTGAGAATACTAGAGAATGGCAAACTCCTACCGGAGGGCATTGTTGCTCACATCATTATTATGATGTTTGTAACTTACGCCATTATTATGATGCGTTTGTGTTAAGGTTTGCATTCATGAGACTTAAGGCAATATATACTATGTTGCAATGATACAAATGTCGCAACTACTAAATTTATGGGTGCAACAACATGGCCCAACCTTGAAAATTGTGTTCAATTGATTACTAAACAAACAAACTATGGGTGTATAACAACGTAACCCACTACTTATTTCATCAATATTGGTATTTATTACAATAATCGCTCAAACTCGAAACTATTGAACTCAAATGTCTTAATCATAAACTCTATGAACTCACCAACCTTTGTGTTGACACTTTTAGCATGTTTATCTCGTGTCCATAATGTACGAGGATGGCGGAAGGCACGGATACTCAAGAAGGCTATATTATCATTCGAAAACTTATTTAACAAACCAAAAACCACTAGGACCTCGTTTTTAAACTTTGATATTTATATAAATCGAATGATAAATCTTTTAAAACGACTCAATTAGGGTTCGTTTCAATCCATATTTTTTATAATCATGATAAGTGCCATGAAGTAACACCTAGCTTGAAGTCCCGCTGCATGTCGGTCCATCACGAAATAATGGGGAGTGTTTATGGTAGCATGACGAGCTCATAATAACACTTTTACTTTCTCTCACTAAGTTCCCAAACCTCTAACTATTTCTCTCCCTAAACCTTATATTATACGCCTATATGTGATCATGATTTGATGTGTTCGTGAAATCCAATATGTTCCAGATGCTAATTATATTGGTACCCTTATAAGTAAATGTGGTGTGGTAAGTTAAGTTTAGCTTTATGAAGTAAAGTAATGAAATTTCTTATGAGACTTACTGTCTTTGACTCAAAATTTATAAAAGAAGTAGAGAAAACCAGAAATTGTAATGAAAATGTTAATGGAATAAAGGAATGACAATGTTAAAAGGTGAAAGTATTAGTCAACGTTGAATTGTGAAAGTCAAATAACGTAAGATCTCCTAAGTAAACCTTAATACTTTGTGGAAATCCTTAGAAATGATATATGGAAGATAAGGTGTTGAACCAAAAGGTAAGGGAGGATAGTAGAATGACTACGGTTAAATAAGAAAGATAGGTGGTATTAGCTAATGTTTGACTTATGTAAAGTCAAAATAGAGTAAATCTCCTCAAGTGACACATGGTCCTTGATTAAAAAATTTAATATAGTAAGTAAGAATGTGATGTGATAGTAATGAAGTTGGTAAGATGATACAATGATTATAGTAAACGTTTCTTGTTTGAAACAATTACCTTAGTAAGAATCGTGTGTTTGTAGGAAAATTAACGGAAAGTAGAGTGGATTAAGATTTTGGAATGAGTTGCTTATCATTGCAAGATCACTTAAATCATTGCAACGAATTGTTTGAATGATAAGTGTACCTAGTGCTAAGAATAGGGGTAAGACGTGACCAAGACGAGGTTAGTTTAGACGAGAGATTTCGAGGACAAAATCTAAATAAGGAGAGTAGAATTATTATACCATGAAACTAGGCCTAAGTATTTTATTAAGTGCCAATTGAATAGTTGACTATGACTTTTATAAGTTTTAAGGACTTACGGGGATTGGTTAGTGAAACCCAATAGTCAAACTAAAGGTATTAATGTTATGTAAATGGTTATAGAAAATATGATGTGTCACATTTATAAGGAAAATAGTCTTAAGGAACTAAAGTTGTTAAGTTGTAAATGTGTTACTAAGTGTTTGAAGCTAAAATGAAAGTAAAGGAACTTAAGGGACCTAATGTGCCATTTAGGAAAACTATACTACCAATAGTTATCTATTACTGCATTCTACAAATTCTAGAATATTGTGGGTGTGTGTGTGGTGCGACTTAGAGAGAAGAGGAGGGAAGAACAAGATTCTCCAATGGTATTACTGCTCCAAACTAAGAAATAAGTTAGTGCTAATCATCCTTACAAGTGAATAATCCTTTAACCTAAGCTAATTGATGAATTATAAATTAGGGTTCATATACCTAATTTAGTAATTTAAGCTAATTAAAGATGTTATGATGATTATGGGTAAAGTGTTATTAAGTTAGTAATTTAAGGATTGATCGTCATATAATTAAGATATGATTAGATGATGATTAGAGGTGTGTAAGAAATAGGATATGGTTATATAAATCATTTTCATAATTATTGAATTATAATTATTAAGTGTTATGATAATTGACCTAGGATGTGAATAAGAGGCTAATGATGGTATTGATGATAATGATTCTAATTGATATCACTATCTTGAAATCAAGGTAAGTAAACCTATTATGATGTGATGTTGTAATGATTTTATACATTACGTGTTATGCGACTTGTTATGTTTAGGTATTTAAGTGATTGAATGCATGTGCTTATGTGTATGTGTGTTTGAGACTAATTTGGCATAACTAGTCATGAAAGTTATCAAGGATGAATTAGGCTAAGATGTGTTGATGAAATAACCTATAAGGATTATTAGTGCATTAAGTGAGTTAAGGTATGTGTTAATGTTTAATGATTGTAATGGTTTAATGAGTTATGATGCTGCTATGTATGAATGATTATAATATTATGTTATGATCATTTTACTTACTAAGCCTTAACTACGGTTTAAGTGTCTAACATTTTGTAGGTTTAAAAATGAAGAAAACGTAATGCTTGGAAATAAGGCTTAAGGATTCTAATGAGTAAGTTAAGAAGGTTGGTAAGAAAGTAGAAGCTTAGGTAGATACCGAGCTCAAGTCAACGTTGTACCCCCGGAAGTCTAAAATGGTTTGTAAATGTGTCGTCAAGTGTCAAAGTATATGTCATGGTCTTTGAAGTAATTGGGTCGTCAAACGGTATGTTATAACATGGTCTTAGTGTTTACGGTCATGTTTAAAGAGGTGTTTGGAATAATGTGTATTTATGCCCATTTTGGGTTGTAACAGGTTAATGATTATGAACATGATTTAATATGTTAAGTTAATGCTTTTTTAAAGGTTTGAAGTAATTAGGAAGTGGTAAAGGTTGTATGTATTGAAAATGGGTCAAAACGGGCATTTTACATAAAACCCGTCGTTGTAAAACACTCTTCCAAAGTTTAATTGGTTAATGTTTATGCATGAAAATGATATATATATGAGGTCATAATAAATTCTGGAAGTTTAAGTGTCTTTCCGAATAATAGAAGTCGTTTTCCGGAAAATGGGTCAAAAGTGTATAAAGAAAGTGAGTGCAGAAAAAGGGGTGTTTGGCACAAGGTCCTTTTTAACTCATTTTATGCCAAACGGGTCAAGAATTCTGGAAAAACACTTTATATGGTTAAGTGTTGGTAAAGTGGTTAAAATAGTGGAGAACTAGTTGGAGAAGTAGTCGGGTTCAGTTTTCGAAAAATCATATCTTTTTAACGGTAAGTTTTCACGGGTCCCGCCACCCGGCGTTTCGAAGGTAATAGAGTCTAGTTTCATGTAAAAATACTTTCAAGGGTCATTTTGTTACAGGATAGTGTCAGTTTAGCGATTAGCAACAGCGGGTCAGTTTTAAGTCAAGTCGTTTTCACGTAAAAGTTCAAATTTTAATGATTTTAAGTCGTGTCGTTCACGGGGTGTAACAAGTTTCATGCATAACTGTGATTAGTATTTAGATAAAGGATATTGTAAACATTTATTATCTTTTTTTTATGAAATAAAGTATTTGTTATGTTTATGTTCATTCATAATATTGTTGTCCTATATTTGCATGTTTAATCCATGAATGACTTAGTTATTCTAAATTGTCTGTTGTCAATTAATGATCTGGGATATCATTAAACTAAGACAAATCTGAGTGATTTGGTAGAATATACTTGAATGTATATTGATGTGTTGCGTACTAATTTCTGATGATATTAAATGAATTGAATATAGGACTTATCCCAACTACATGAATTTACTTTATTGATAATGTTATTAAGTAAATCATGAATAGTTATCATCAGACTTGAGATACCAGATAAGTGTCATGAATGTGGTGCACTTCTGTGGAACAACTTAATGCTAAACGTAACTGGTAGTTATATGGGTTGTTTTCAGAAGTGTTGCAAAGTTTGTGAGTTATGCTTGTGGTCAAGATAGAATTTGTTCATTCAAATGTATTTTTGGATTTTAATATTGTTGTGGCCCTCGTAGGGTTGACAAGATGTTTGTGCGGCCGCACCCAAGATCTCCCCTGAATATGTTCAGAACACTTACAACGAGAAACAGAATAGTTGAATAAAGAATGACTTAAATCCATATATTTATTTAATATGGTATTAGAAACAAAAGGATAATAATAATGACGAACCATTAAAAGGTTTTTCCAGGAGCCTTACTCGAGTTGTGCTAGAGGCATCGAAGTGTTGTTAGACGCTAACCGATGTGATTACACTATTAAGAAATGTCCAAGTGGGAGCTGTTAGTTTAATGGACATAAATTAGTAGTCGTGAGTTTGGATCGAACTCGAGACCATGGGATTGCACACTTTACATATGAGAATTAAAGTTTAATAATTAAATATAAAAAGCTGTATTTAGTTATTAATTACACAAAACGACTAACGAAAGTTAAGTAATTAAACGTAATGGACTAACGGTCGTTAAATTATAAAGGAAAGGACTATAGATGAAAATAGAGGACAAGAAGGTTCTAGAAACCCCTTTAGGATAGTGAACGATCGACCAAGGGGTTGGGGAAACCCAATCCAAGTCCAACTTGCTCTCCTAGTTTTGCATACTATATAAACAAGGCTTAGGTTCATTGTTATTCATCTCTTGTACACATAACCTAAACCTAAGCTTGTGTTTTCTTGTTTTTAGTCCATAAACGATTGTCCCCTATACCTTAGGGTCGACTACTTTTGTGTTTCTTAAACAAAGTGTTTTGTGTTCCTAAACTAGCATTTACTTAAATTCGTTATAGTACGTGTGTACAAGAATATGGTACTTACACACTGTTATAAGTATCTTGGATTGAATTGCAAAATGGTAAGGGACAATTCTTATAATCCTTATAAAACCTAATTATGGTTCATCTCAATTGCTAGCTTGGAATTGATTCTTGTTTAGCTAGAATCAAATGTACGCGTATTTTATGTTTATGTTAATTAATTATTCATTATATGTTCATTACGCTTCCGCATGTGTACTTGATGTTTATTGTGTTAATTTTGATTGTCATGCTATTAAAATTCAACAGTACCAACATGAACAAAATATAGTTGAAATATTATTATTAGTTAGAGTCATTGTCCGAATCAAATCCGCGCTTGCAAACCCGTGCGCACTACCAAACTTAAATTAAATTAATTGTAATACAAAAAACCTCTATATAAACGGGACTATAAATATCAAAATAAAAATACGACTTATAAGTACACATTGGACAATATAGTTAAAAATGTAATTATTATTTGTATTTATAGTCTGAATCTCCCGTGTGTGAACGAACATTATTACTAGTAAAAAATGTCAAAAGTTTTTTTTCTTTTTTTACCGGCAACTAAATTTATACACAAAAATTTTGTCACAAACATGACTAATTTAACTTGGGAAAATGACAAAAAACGATCGAACTTGACATTGTTGTTATTGTGTGTAACCATTATTTTTTTTCATTGTAACACAAACTTTTGAATTTTTGTCATTGTATGTAGCCGCTAGGTGAATTTGTGTTATTGTATGTACCAACAGGTTTAGCGTTACATCGTTAGTCCTTTTATATTAACGGTCGCTAGTAAATAACTTAAAATTTCATTCTCTTACGCTTTTATTCGTTTTCATCCGTTATTATACGTTTTGTCCGCTTTTTATACTTTTTCGTCCGCTGCTTTTTCCCGCTTACGTTTTAAATCATTTTCTTACATTCTCGCCCGTTTTCTTACGCCGTCCGCTTTTATACGCTTGCATTCGCTTTTATCGCTTTAGTCCGTTTTATAAGTTTTCATCCGCCGTCCGCTTTCATATGTTTTACACGCCAATCGCTTTTCATCCGCTTTATATTTTTTCGTCCGTTTTATCGCCGCCGGTTTTAAATGTCTTCGTCGATTTTCTAACGCTTTTGTCTGCTTTTTATGTTTTCGCCTGCTTTTATCTGCTTTATACGCTTCGTCTTTTTAAGTTTTCATCTGTTTTCTTACACCTTCATCCATTTTTATCGTTTTTGTCCGTATTCTTAAGTTTTATACATTTTCGTCCGAAAAATTAAGAAAATGAACGAAAAAGTAAGAAAACCAACGAAAGCGTATAAAAAAGATGAAAATGTTAGAAAATGTATTTAAATGTATAAAACAATTGAAAACGTAAGAAAACGGATGAAAACGATAAATACGAATGAAAATGTAAAAACGGACAAAACGCATAGACGAAACGATAAAACGGACAAAACGCATAAAACGGATGAAACGTAAGAAACGACGAAAACGTATAAAACGGACGAAAACGATAATAACGGACTAAAACGTAAGAAACGTAAGTAAACAAACAAAATGTAAAAACGGATGAAAGCATTGGACCAAAATGTATAAACGGACGAAACGTATAATAACGGACTAAAACGTGAAAACGTCGAAAACGTAAGTAAACAAACGAAATGTAAAAACGGATGAAAGCATTGGACCAAAATGTATAAAACGGACGAAACGATAATAACGGACTAAAGCGTAAGAAAACGACGAAACGTAAGTAAACAAACGAAATGTAAAAACGGATGAAAGCATTGGACCAAAATGTATAAACGGACAAAAAGTATAAAACGACGAAAACGATAATAACGGATGAAAACGAATAAAACGTAAGAGAACGAATTTTAAGTTATTTACTAACGACCGTTAGTAAATAAGGACTAACGATGTAACGCTAAGCCCGACCGGTACATACAATAACACAAATTCACCTAATCGGCTACATTCAATGACAAAATTCAAAAGGTTTGTGTTACAATGAAAAAAAAGTTGACTACACACAATGACAATTGTTGGAAAATTTAGTGCACTTGTGGAATGGTTCAAACCTTGTAATGGGTTGGAGGTACGGAGGTACACCCATAAGGTCCATGAACACCTGACTCAATAGTGGTTTGCATTGGTAGTGCTTGGTGAAAGTCTTGTTGTGGTTACCATCGATTATCGTTGTTTCCAAGGCAAGATTTCCATCGATCGTTGTTTCCACCAAGTGGTGTCTCACTGATGTTGTGTTTACACTGAAGATGTGTAACCACTGATGGCAATATGAAAGTACTGATAGTAGTATGAAAGTACTGCTATTGTTAAGGTACTGCTTGTAACGGCTTTGACCTATTCAAGTGGCAGTTATAACTGCATTATGACCATGTTTAATTGGTCATGTAACCACTAACGGCTATTATGGGGATAATTATGAGGCTATTAATGGGCCGATTAATACTCATAATTCCATTAACTAAGCCAAGAGTATTTCCTATAAATAGGAGGTTTGTTTTATGCATAAAACACACTGAAGCATACGCTTGAAATACAAACGTAAAAACTAAACACTTATTAGCGAAAGGGTTAAAGAATTGTGCCTAATTCTATAATCGCACTGGTCTTATCCCAAGTAGATATTCGTGATACCTGGGCATTAGGGTCGAATAGTTTACTTTGGAAAGTGATCACACGATTCCAAGTGATATCCGTAACCACCTAGTGGTATTTGTTATCACGACCATTAGTTTGTTTCTCACGAGCGCTTGAGCATATCTGTCAAGTTGATTATCTACATCCCGCTTTGGGACGAATAACCACCAACAATCAAAGTAAACTAATTTAGTGATAATCAATGGCAACCGCTGCGATGAAACATATGGCTTCAAACTTTGCCAAGCTTGATAAGTTTGAAGGGTGGACTTTAGAGGTGGCGTAAGAAGATGCACTTCTTGGTCATCAAGCATGAGTGTGGTCTATGTTTTGACTACACCTATTCTTGATGATGGGATGATGCTATTGTAGAGCGGATCGGGAAGGAGGAGCAAATGGGAGAATGATGACTACATATGCAAGAGGTCTTATTCTCAATGGTATGTCTAATTCTTTGTTTGATATTTATCGAACTTTGAATCTTCCAAAGAACGTGGATTCTTGGATGCCAAATATATGGTCGAGGATGCATCAAGTAAGAAGTTCCTTGTTAGTAATTTCACAAATTACAAAATGACCGATTCAAGACCGCTATGGAACAATACAATGAACCTCTTGGAATACTTGGAAGGTTTACACAACACAATATGCACATGTATGAGGCTATTTCAGTTCTTGTGTTATTTACAAACTTCCTCCTTCTTGGAAAGATTTCAAGCATACCTTGAAACATAAGAAGGAGGAGTTAACTCTGGTTGAGTTAGGCGGTCATCTGCGCATTGAGGAATCTCTCAAGGTGCGTGATAATGACAAGCCAAAGAGTGGCAATGTCGCTTGACCATCTGTTGTCAATATGGTGGAGCATAACAACTCCACCAGTACATCGACAACAAAGGAAAACGCAAGTATCATGACAACACAAGGTGATCCTAACAAGAAGGCAAAACCTACTTGTTGGAAATGTGGCAAGACCGGTCACATTAAAAGGGACCGCAATGGTGTTAAAATTGGTGGTAAAGCCAATGGATCGTGCACTAATGGTTCGGGGTGGTGGTTCACCAACTCACCAAAGGTCGAATATGTTTAATAAGTCTTTTCGATTTATTATGTTACATATGTATCTCGAATCTTTTATGTGCGTGATGATGATGTTTCGTAATGGGTTGACTCGTGCAACAGTTCATGTGTAAAGATAGAAGCTGGTTCAAGACTTATGAGTCATCGAATGATGGTTCTATTCTTCACATGGGAAATGAGTCAATGACCTTGGTGCATGGTCGTGGTTGTGTAGATCTTAGGTTTAGTTCAGGAAAGATTGTAACTTTGTTTAATGTTATTCATGTTCCTGATATAAGGAAGAACTTGGTTTCAAGTAGTGTTTTGAATAATCATGGATATAAACAAGTTATTGAATCTGATAAATTTGTTCTTTCTAAGAATGGTGTTTTTATTGGTTTTGGTTATTTATGTAATCAAATGTTCAGACTTAATGTTTCCACTGATAATGTATATGTAACCACTGACAGTGTTATTTCAGCTTTTGTGTCTACTTTTGATCAGACTAACTCTATCCTTTGGCATGCAAGACTTGGTCATGTACATTATAAAAGAATGCAAGATATGTCTAGGATGGTTTAATCCTCGCTTTGACATGGACACCGAAAAGTGTAAAACTTGCATGTTGACTAAGATAACCAAGAAACCCTTTCGTGGTGTTAGTCGTGAGACCGAGCTCCTAGAGTCGATACACGATGACTGTGTGATTTGCATGCTACTCCTTCTTTAGGGAATAAGAAGTACTTTGTGACGTTTATTGATGATGCTTCTAGATTTTGTTATGTTTATTTGTTACATAAAAAGATGAGGCATTAGATACATTCAAAGTGTTTAAAACGAAGTTGAATTACAACTGGGTCTTTGATCAAAAGATTAAGGACCGATAGGGAGGTGAGTACATGGATACTCAAGACTTTCAATCATTGGTATAATCCATGAAACGATCGCCTTTATACTCCTCAAAGAAATGGTATTTCGAAAGGAAAAACAGGTGTCAAGGAGATGGTTAATTCCATGTTGTCCTATTCAGATCGAGTCAAGGGTTCGGGGTGAAGCTATGTTAACAACTTGCTATTTATTAAATAGGGTTCCCAACAAAAGGAACAAGGTTACCCTTATGAACTCGGACTAAAAGGAAACCCAACTTGAACTATCTCAAGGTTTGGGGTTGTAGGTCGTTGTAAGATTCACGATCCAAAGTTGAAAACTTTGGGTGAAAGAGGCATTGATTGCATCTTTGTTGGATATGCTCAAGATTCCAAGGCTTTTAGATTCTATGTTATAGAACCTAATGAATATGTTTCAATCAACTCCATAATTGAATCGCGGATGCAAACTTTGATGAGAATAGATTCTCATCGGTCCCTAGACCAAGTATGAGGATTCCTAATGGAACTCATAACATCGGTGTATCATAGGTCCTCGATGATGAACCATCGGTGGTCCCCGATGAGGTTGTGGTTCAACAACCTGCACTGCACTCGTAAAGAGCAAAAGGGTTAGGACTCCAAAGTCATTTGGGCCCGAGTTTCACCAGATTTAGTCAAGGAACAAGGATGAGGTCTCGACCAATACTCCTATTGCTTCATTGTTGAGGATGATCCCAAGACATTTGAAGAATCAATGAAGTCCCGTGATATTGCTTTCGGAAAGAAGCTATCAATGATGAGATGGATTCCATCATGGGGAACAACACTGGTGTTGGTTGATCTACCACCAGTTGCAAACCTTTAGGTTGCAAATGGATTTTCAAAAGGAAAATGAAGGTGATGGAACTATTGAAAAGTTCAAGGCAAGACTAGTTATTCAAGGCTTTAAACAAAAGTCGTGATAGACTATTTTGATACTTATGCCCCGTGGCTCAGACGATACCATAAGACTGCGATTGCTTTGGCATCTATTCACAACTGGTTATTCATCGATGGATGTGAAGACGACTTTCTTGAATGGTGAATTGGAAGAAGGTTTACATGAACCAACCTCGTGGCTTTATCATGCCCGGCAATGAAAACAATGTGTGTAACCGATTAAGTCTCTTTATGGACTTAAGCAGCACCTACAATGTCATCAAAAGTTTGATGAAGTGGTTTTGTCTAGTGGTTATGTTCTTAACCAAGTCGACAAATGTGTATATAGCAAATTTGATGAATCGGTAAAGGAGTCATCATTTGTCTATATGTTGATGACATGTTGATCTTTGCATCGACGAAAATCAGTTGACCGACTAAGGAATTTTGTCATCAAGGTTCTCCATGAAGGACATGGGGAGGCGATGTTATCCTTGGTATAAGGATTAAACATGAAAGTAAAAGAATTTCTATCTCTCGCCTCATTATATTGAGAAGGTGTCGAGGAAATTCAATTACTTTGATTGTACTCCGATAAGTACACCTATGGATACTTGTGAGAAGTTGATGTCTAATAATGGCAAAGTCAGATCTCAACTTGAGTACTCTAGGGCAATTGGTCGCTTAATGTATGCCATGACTTGTACAAGACCCGATATTGGTTTTGTAATGGGAAAATTGAGCGTATACTAGTAACCCTAGTGCTCATCATCGCAAGCGCTCAAAGGGTATCAAGTATTCAAGAGAACTATGGATTATAGTCTCTCATATATCGTTACCCATCGTTGTTGAAGGATACATCATGCAAGTTGGATCAAGAACACCAAGACAATTCGTCTACCAAAGGGTGGGTATTCCTACTTGGTGGAGGTGCAATTTCTTGGGCATCCAAGAAGCAAACTTGCATCACCGCTCAACAATGGAATCAATTTGTGGCTTTGGCGTTCTTTGGTAAAGAAGTCGAATGGTTGAAAACTTGCTTCTTGAGATTCCATTGTGGCCTAAACCTATAGCACCTATTTCTATCCGTGTGATAGTGCAGCTACATTGGCTAAGGCTTATAGCCGATGTACAATGGTAAGTCTAGACACTTAGGTGTCGTGCATAGCATGATTCGTGAGCTTATCATTAATGGGGTGGTATCTATAGAGTTTGTGAGATCTCAATGAACTTAGCCGATCACTTGACGATGGTCCGCTAGAGACTTGGTTATAAAGTCCGCCAGGGATGGGTTTAAGTCCAACTTAGTCATCGAATGCTAGGACACCCAACTCCTCCTAAGGAAACTTGGGAGCCGAGTTCAATGTGGAAAGTCAACATTCAGCCGGACTGGAGCACATGTTTTATTTACATCCCAAGGTTGTGCTTTCTAACTCAACGAAAGGAGGATGAAGTCTTTACTTCTTAATGGTTAATTTTCTTTGAAAAAGTGCTTGGCAGGAGCATGACTAAAGAGGAACCACCTATGTAAATGTTGAAGTTTTGCCGCTCAGAAGCTTTGGACTTTAGCTTCTACAACATTTATGAACTTGGATATGGACACATGGCTTGTTTAGTGTCGGGAGTTGATAAGTGTTTGAAAGCTTGTGTGTAGTTATCTTCGTATTCAAATGGGTTGAAGGGTTCAATTCTTAGAACACCGATTCTCGAATATTTGAACGTGTAATTACTAAGATGGAAATTCAACTCGTGACATTTTCATTTATGCACATGTTTTGCTTGATGTTTGTTTTTCATGCAAAGGAAGTGAACTAAATTTGGGAGGATTGTTGGAAAATTTAGTGCACTTGTGGAATGGTTCAAACCTTGTAATGGGTTATGAGTACTGAGTACACCCATAAGGTCCATGAACACCCGACTCAATAGTGGTTTGTATTGGTAGTGCTTGGTGAAAGTATCATTGTTCAAACCTTGTAATGGATTATCGCGTTTCCCTCAGCGATTATTTCCATCGGATCGGTGTTTCCACCGGTGTCTCATCGATGTTGTGTTTACATCAAGATGTGTAACCACCGATGGCAATATGAAAGTCTTGATAGTAGTATGAAATCACCGCTATTGTTAAGGTCTTGCTTGTAACGGCTTTGACCTATTCAAGTGGCGATTATAAGCGCATTATGACCATGTTTAATTGGTCATGTAACCACTAACTATTATTATGGGATAATTATGAGGCTATTAATGGGCCGATTAATACTCATAATTCCATTGACTAAGCCAAGAGTATTTCCTATAAATAGGAGGTTTGTTTTATGCATAAAACACACTGAAGCATACGCTTGAAATACAAACAGAAAAACTAAACACTTATTAGCGAAAGGGTTAAAGAATTGTGCCTAATTCTATAACTGCACTTGGTCTTATCCCAAGTAGATATTCGTGATACCCAGGCATTAGGGTCGAATAGTTTACTTTGGAAAGTGATCACACGATTCCAAGTGATATCCCAGAACCACCCAGTGGTATTTGTTCTTCACGACCATTAGTTTGTTTCAGCTGAACAGTTGAGCATATCTGCTGAAGTTGATTATCTACATCCTGCTTTGGGATGAATAACCACCATAAGTGTCAAGTTCGATGCATTTTTTTTTTATCATTTTCCCATTTAACTTGTATCTACAATCACTTTATTGAATAGCTTCTCTTACAATATGAGACACTTTTTAAACAAATCCCTTTAGTGACGTCGAATGAACAAAAATTTGTTTTTAGAAGTGAAGAGAAATAAAATAATTAATAAAGTAAAATAAAATTGTCTAACAAATGTCTTAAATTGATTAGGCGTATTAATTCATCCTGAAATTTCTTTTTAAATTAAAAATAGTATTTAATACATATATTTTGAGCTCATAAATTATCTTAAATAATTGTGTTTTTAATTTAATAATCATAAAATTTATTTAAAGAATCTTCTTAATTAATGTCGCACTAGTTAAACAAAAGCATGTTACAATTAGCTTTATTGTTGCATAAATTTTACCAGAATTCGTATAAACAAAAGTAGATGCACATCTCTTCAAAGACACTTGCACACAACTATATTTCCCACATCCGCATAAAACCACAAATTTGTTCTTAACAGGCGGACTTGAACGTAAACCACCCAAACTTATATCGTTAGGTCAAAAGCCTATCGGTGAAAATACACATTTAGATGACCTATAAGTTCGCTTCCATAAATGAGTGTTGTATATGAAAAAAAATATGTAATTAAGTGACCTGACATCCTCATCAGGGACGGACACAAGATTTTTAAAAAGGTGTTAGCACAAAAAAATGTTGGGCTAACTTAAGTTACACCTCAAGAAATGAAAATAGCAAAAAAAAATTAAAGGATGCACATAGCACAAAAGTGGCAGTTTTGAAATCTTTTTGCACTTCGTGACTTAAAATCAAGTATAACCCGTACCACACTAGACATACATGTAAGTCCGTCCATGGTCCTCATACATCTTTATTACAACCTATTAAAACTTGCAATAAAAAGTCACCTTAACATTTGCGATTAGCTTGTTTGTTATAACGAATTTAAGATAATCCGGATGCCCGTTATCTCAATTACCTCAAAGATTATGTATGTCTATGCAGATGTAATAACAGAACATATCAAAAACCATGTTAATTATAAAATTCCAATTTAACATTGCATAACATAATAAATCCGGTCTAACGTTACATAAGTTAGCCAAAGCAATTGATTAAAAATCATAACACAGTTTATCATCCTTTGTCCCAAAATCAACATCCTCATGTTTGCTTACCTTAAAACTCCTAATTCTTCGTTTCCGACGACTTCTTTCTCCTAATCTCATCAGCTTCTTTTTGAGCATGCAAATTCATTACTAACTTAAGAAAAGGAATTTCTTTTTCAGCTTTTTCAAGCTCACCATCTGTGAAAGCTCCCTCCTGTTTTAAAGACGACAATAACTTATATCCAGGTTCTTTTCGGCTTGCAAAACTCACCATAATGATCTTGATTAGCTTCCATGCATTTTCTTAAATCAGCAGTAACTTCAAAACATTTGTTGACAATATCTTCATCTTCCTTTTTCTCTTGTTTAAGACATTTATCCCATTTAATAAATGTTTCTTTACACCCACCCTCCTTCATATAACAAGGAAAACAATAACCTTGGTTGTGGGATTCTTCACCACAAGTGACGACTCGCGAATCCCCACGAGACGACTCACTGTGATTCTCCACCACAACGTGATTTAAAAGATGTTCCCATTGTTGAACCTTGTCAACTTAAATAAAACACTTAAATTTTGTTATTTTGATATGGATTTCTAGAGATTAAATATTAGCTTAGTGTGACTTGAAAGACAAGAAACAATATAATATTTTCCATTATCGTAAGGAAGTGATCATAAAATTACTTCCCAAGTCAGTAGAGATGTCAAGGGTAGGAAATATAACAAGATTTGATACCCTAAAAAATAACTATTGGTCTCCTTATATGTTTGGCCCAGTTAAAGTAGAACCCATCAACCCAAAGTCCCAAACTATTAGTGTAAACTTTGAATTTTTTTAATCTACACCAAGTCACCAAGTCACCAAGTCCAACCAAAATAAAATGGGCTCTTCTGGGTTATGGGATACGGTTCAATAAAAAAAGTTATAGAGTCGGCTTGTTCAACAAAAATATACAAAAGAAAAAAGGATTCGAGCATTACAAGGATAGTTACACTCCTCTACTCAATTTAGAAGATTTTTGTGGCATTAGATTAAAGTGCGAATGAATGGTGTAAACACCTTAAAAAATGGTTTTGCAACGGAAGAAAATGTTACTGGCTACTTATCATGACACAAAGTATAAAATAATAGATTGTGCTTAACAGATTTTATTTATTGTAGTAAAACAAAGTTCTCATCATTATTTTAGTGCGGAAATATAGGCGCATAAAAAAAATTTAGTGATCCCAAAGATATATCGGAGTTATCTATGACTAGGGGTGTTATTCTGGTTGACCCGGCCCTTCGGTTCAAGTCCAATTCGGTCAAGTCGGGTCAAGCTTTAAAATGATATTCGAACCCGACCTTGTTTAGAACTCGGTCGGGTCAATTCGGGTTCGGCCAATTCGGTCGGGTCAATTCGGGCAGGGTCAACCCAGTTTTTACATTGTAAAAGTGTTGTTGAGGGTTAGTCGGGTTCGGTCGGGTCAAGGCTAAAATATATACCCAACCCGACCTTGTTTAGAACTCGGGTCAATTTACCCGAATATAATTTTGAACCCGATTGACCCGACCCGAATTGACTCGGGTCGGGTTCGGGTCGGGTCGGTTTCGGGTCGGGTCAGCCCGAATGACACCCCTATCTATGACCATGGCATGCCAATGCCTTGCGCCAAGTTTAGTTATTGCATTTAATCCTGAAAATATATGTTAAAAAGTCAACACAACGGTTGAGTGAATTTATAAGTTTAATCAAATAAATGGTTGATCACAAGATATATCGGTTTGTAAAATCAACAATGTAACGCGTACAAAGTCTTGGAAACATGGATTACGTTGTTATACGCCCATAATGGAAAATAGTTATTATAGCACTAAGCTCATGACCCCAAGACTCAACTGCATACACCTAACTACTGATGTACGTGGTTTTTGCCCCCAAGGAGGTAATTGCCAATTACCTATTGAAACTCAAATATAGTGCGCCCCCCGTTATTTTCGATAACAACGACGGGGTCGTTAATCCCGATAGTACTATCCACAATATTTGCGTTCACTCGTGGTGACTAATGGTTCATGATGTGAGGGACTTTTGGCAGGACACTTAGGCAATAATAATATCAGGCAAAACAACATACAATTTTCAAGCAATTGTGCTCATAAATGTGGTAGTAGCATGTATCTTCCCCTAAGGAGTTTATAAAACATTTAAAAGAGTAAAAGTGAGGCTATGAACTCACTAAATAATTCAATAGTCAAAGTACGAAAATAACATGTACGCAATGGTAATGGCTTCAACACGAAACCTATATATAATATGACAAGTCTCATATTTCGATATATTCCGTTTATAACCTCAAATAATAACGTTTGAAAAATGATTAGGTGTGAGACACTTGTATCGTTTTAACTTGTGTGGTAATGCTTAAAGTTCAAAAACAAAATGTTTTCAAAATAATCGAGTTATTGTAGCTTATGTGAAGTTTCATAAGTTAATTTGATTATTGATGTATATAAAATTGTAGTTGTGAAAATACTTGTAAGTCTTGGCTCTTGGAATAAGTATGAGAGTATATATACAATATATTCACATAAGAGATGACTCGAATATTGGCTTAAGTGCGATCGAAGTGGGAATAAATACAAGTCGATAAGTATTTATTAAGCTTGTTTGGTTTCGAGATGTGAAAAAAATATACATATTTTTTATAGAAGTTGTGAGTAAGTAAATATATTTGGACAAATATATTTATTATAGTTTACGCAATTGTGGTC
The DNA here is from genome assembly GCA_022545495.1 of Chrysanthemum lavandulifolium. Taxonomy (NCBI): domain Eukaryota; kingdom Viridiplantae; phylum Streptophyta; class Magnoliopsida; order Asterales; family Asteraceae; genus Chrysanthemum; species Chrysanthemum lavandulifolium. The sequence continues at coordinate 108,677,232 of CM040239.1, read as the reverse complement.
GTCAATAAAAAATATGTGAAACATATTTATTTAGATGAAAAGTGATAAAATTCGTAAGTTATTAAACTTATAAAATTTTGGAAAATATGTAAAATTGGTCCAAGTCGAGGGATTGGAAGTTTCGAAGTTATATAAGTTTCAAATTTAATAAAAGTTTTAAGAAATGTGTCAAATGTTTTGGAATTGAGGGATTGAAAGTGTAAAAAGAATTTATATAATCTACCTACTTATATTAGTTTTCTAACTGTTATTTAGTTCGAAGTTGAGGGGCTGAAATTGAAAGTTGCAAAAATAACAAAACTTGTCGTAGGAAGGTTCGAGCTTGGGACCTCTCGCTCACAACCAAGGCGACCCAACCATCTGAAACAACGTTGATTCTTGTTTATGGTTACAAGTTAAACGTATTTAATGTCAATTAACTGCGTTTCATTTTGTACATAGAGTTTGGTTCAATAAAGATCAAATAAAAAATAAAGATCAAATAAATTATTTTCAGCAACTCATTTTTTCATCAAAACAATAAAATAAATTTTCACATTCATTTTTAAAAACTAAATATCTCACAAACCATTGATCGTTAGAGGAAACTAATCATACCATCACGACAATTATAAAATTACCTTTAATTTTATATCTCACATCATATACTTTTGACGAATTTTTTTTCCTGACTTTTATGTGGGTTTAGGGTTTACGGTTAGGGTTTACGTGTTTAGGGTTTAGGGATTTGACTTTTTAAGGATTAAGAGTTTAGGTTTCTTACGGTTTAGTAGATAGGGTTTAGGTTTTTTTGGTTTAGCGGTTAGGGTTTTATGGGTTTAGGGTTTTTAGGGGTTTAAGGTTTTAGAGTTTTAGGGTTTTAGGGTTTAGGGTTTTAGGGTTTAGGGTTAGGGTTTTTAGGGTTTATGGGTTAGGGTTTTTAGGTTTAAGGGTTAGGGTTTTTAGCGTTTAGGGGTTGTGTTAACACAAAAGAATATTTTTAAAATTTTCATTTATAAACAGAATATATCAAACTAAAAAAAACGATAAAAATAAGTTCACGAAAGATACAATATTAGATCTTTATAGAAAGATAATTTTATTCTTGTCGCAATGGTATAATTAGTTTTATATAACTATTAACGGTTTGTAATATATTTAAATTTTAAATATAAGGGTGAAAATGAATTTAATTAATTTGATAAAAATGAATGGTTGAGATTGATGCATTTGATATTTAGTTTTTATCATTATTGATCTCACCCCTTTGTATATAAGCTTACTGAGTGTATGGCGTGCATGTGTTTGCAAATTATCATTATCACAAAAAAATTCTTCAGCAACAATTGGTTAACTTTGGAGATATTGATGGTGACACAATAACGCTTCATATTGATGGTTAACTTTGGAGACATTGAGTAACAAACTAACGCTTCATATTACGTTTTTATTATTCAATGGTTGTGGTTGCCATTTGAGGGTAAATGAAAACAAACAAGCGCCACAAGATGATCAAATACGAATAAATTTTTGTTTGCTAGACCACTTGGTATAGCAAATATATGTGGAAAAAGTTGAATGAAAACTAAGATTATTCACTGTTTTGGATTGAAGGTCTCGACACAAGTAAAAAGGAAAACTAAGGTGAACCAAATTCAACTCGACACAAAACACATCGCGATACTTCCACAGTAGTTTAACATAGTGGGTTTTGACAACATAGCCCAATACTTTAACAAGCCAATACTTAAGTTTTTCTTTAGTCCTTTCGAGTTTCAAAATCTTAAATAAGTTCACATGGCGTATAGTATGTGAATATCAAGCACAAACCAAGTAAGCTCTTGTTTATATTTTCAGTTATTTATAAATCTTAAGTAGGTTCAAAGGTCTCCAGACAAGTCTTCAAACTACAACAAACTAGAAATTGGTTCTTTTAAAAAGTTGATATCGGTGAAAAAATGAGAGCAGGTTGATCTCAACCATTAGATCACCCCTCCTTCCCTCCCTTTTTTCATACCAAACCACAGGACCTTATTGTATTTTCCTTTATTCTTAAGGAATGTTTTGTAAATTCACACCTTCATATATAATGGCTAATTTTTTCATTTTTCTTTTCTTCTTCTAGATCCACGACCGAATTTTTTTCTTAGTTCCGATTCACGAAGTTCACGAAATCACGACCATGAAGATTCACGAAATCATCTCATCGCTGTCCGATCGTGTTATCGATTCAATAAGGTATGTAATCGATTTCGTTATCGATTCAATCGTATTATCATATTCAATATCATTTCATCATAATTTATCAAATCGAATATCAAATTAAGGTATGTAACTGAACATGATTATAGATTTGTTATTGTTGCTACTTAGAATCAATTATAAAGCTTATATATTGATTGTTGTTGTTTTATCATAATGAAATGTTGTTCATATTAAGTCAGGTTTTTGTTTTTATGCAATTTGATTCGTTAAACACTATCTTTGTTTATAGATGTAACGATTTTCAGAGTTTATTGACATCATTCATTGTATAGAATAGTTATTTTGAAACGAAATTGAGAAATAAATACATGGAAAACATGTTTACAAAAGACTGCACATCAAGTGTTTGATAAAATGTCTAAATGAGATTTTATAACTGCGATGCACTAATTTTACATTGTGATGCCCTAATTCTTGTGAATAGATTCTAGTTACACTGGATGCCTTAATTAATTTAGGCAAGAGGATTTTAGATTTGGATGAGCACACTCGCTAAGACAATTGTATGGACATCAGGTTTGTTGCTACTGTATGTATCATCACATCATCATACCATGTGCTACGACATTACGTTACATGTTTCAAGTGGAAAGTTGAAAGTTGTTTGTCTGAGTAACAGAAGTCAAATAAGGACACATGATATGGAATAGCGTTCTTTGATAAATTTGACATTTTTTCAACAACTTGTTTAAATCAGATCTTGACTTAGTTGAAATAGGTTTCATATTCACACTTGTTCCTGTGCAGGTGCTTGTTAATCAACTGAAAGGTGTTACCCCAACTATACGTAATTCAATATCAGGTTTAAGTGAGGAAGTGAATAGTATCTCCACCAATCTTCTGCAGGTGACAAATTACCATGGAGGATCTACCTCACTTGTACGAAAAAGCACCAAAAGGACTATGGTAGTTTCGTTGTACCTTATTTGCTTTTTTTTTATGATGATTAGCAAATATTTTAAATGCACGTTCGAGTACTAAACTGCAGATTTGATGTCTGAGTATCAGAAGTCAAATCAAGATACATCCGGTAGAGCTTCAATTGATTTATGTCTGAAATTCATTCACTTGACCAAACGGGTGCACTAAAGTGACTCAAATAGATGCAGTTAAGTTCATTAAACAGATGTAGTAAGTTTGTTGGGTTTTTGGAGATAATGTTGCTCATATGATTACAACATGGAACGTTCATACATAAAAGTTATTCCACTTTTGAAACTAGCGCAAAGGCATTGGTTTTGAATAAGTGTAATAGGATAAGTAAATAATACTATTTACATCTTGTGTTGTAAACTCCCTATAGTAAAGAAGATATGAAATATGTATAGATCTTGTATATATTAGTATCATGTTCAGAAAAATATGAATTGATTTCAGATTCAAGATTTCATTAAAATAAAGTTTCATATTCTATATTTGTGGTTTTAATATAAATATGTTTCTTTATCACATTCATTGCTTTGGAATGTTGTTATCAGTTGATGATGTAACATGTGGTATCTCCGTAGAGTCTTTCTTTGAAGGCTCGTCAACTTGAATCTTTGCTTGGTCGTTAAACGTGTTTGTCTTATCATTGTTTGGAGCCTCCTTTTCGTCAATTTCATGAAGATAAAAGTATTGCACTTTTTGTTTTGCTTTTATGATACAAACGGATGAACTAATTACATCAAACGGATGCACTAAAGTTACTCAAATAGATGCACTAAAGTGACTCAAACATATGCACTAAAGTAATATATGAGAATGAACACATCCATTAATGTAAATAATAAAAGAATGCACTGAGTGTAATGGAGATGAAGGGATAAAGATGTATATTAAAAAGAATATATTTCTTGTGCGTTTGGGAGTAAAAAATGTCAACCGAAAAATATAGTTGAGCAAAAAATATCAATAAACATACAAATAAATAAGTAGTCATGTTATGAACGAATTAATCTTATTATAAACTTAACTTGCCAATCAGAATACAAGAGATTCATTTTGCATTGATGAGTGATGCTACAATAAGAATACAACATCTCCTAAGATATAGTAAGCTAAACAAAAACTGATAAATAATATTTTTACAAGCTAAGCAATGACTATTTTCAAATTCTTGCAAATTCTGAAACATCCAGAGAAGCCTCTTAAACCATTTACCTTTCGATGCCTATAAAGTCGTCACCTTGTAACAAATCATCAATGTTCAACCAAGAAGAAATATCATATTCTCGTCAGACAAAATCATCTTCATCACTAAATTCATCCATTCCAGGAAGTTGTAGATGGGGATAGGTCAAATGTATATTTCTAAATAGAACCTGAATTAGTTGAACAATCATTATGAGTTGACCAATCATTATGTAATATTCTATACAAATGCCTTATTTTTTAATACATATGCCCTATAATGTACACAAATTAGTATATTGCCAAACACCACTTAATAATCATCATGCAATATTTCATACATATGCCTTATTTTTCTAATACAGATGCACTAAAATTGTATAGAAATTATTATATTGTCAAACACCCCAATGTTTACTACATCGATGATAATCCTTATGCAATATTAAACAATTGTAATGTATAATGTTGATGCACTAATGTATAACACAGATGCAATAATATACTACCCTTTGGCAGTCTTTACGTGAGTCCACCAATTCCCATTGTTAAAGACTATAACGTGAGCATTATAGTCGTAGTATCCAACTCCCCTTTAATAACGTAATTGAAAAGAAAAGATCTTGTCAAGATACCTCAAGAACAGTTGTAACTTGAAGTTGAGCGTAAGGCAAGTCGATTGAAATCCATTCAAATTTAAATCTCGTCAATGGAACCTTTGCGTCCTTAACACAGTGTATACCCGACACCTCTACACTATTTGCACGCATGTTGTGTAGACCTATGAAAAAATCCTCCTGCATGACGTAAAATAATAATTGTTATCAGAATGTTGCATTTCCATGTTTTCTTTCCTAATTGTATGCCAATAAATGAGCTGACAAGTCACTGTGAAAAGGGCGAACCACATGCCAACACAAAGAGCATCAATGTCGTATTCTGCATTATATACCTACACAAGTTTTGAAGAAAATTTAGAGTCAAATTAAATCTTGTTACAACCAAAAATGAAAAAATAAGTAACATAAACAGAAACTCACGCCAACACCATAAGATCCATATGTCAATATAGTTGTTGAGGCAGTCTATCGAACCCACCACTTTTTATAACTCTATAAAGATTTAAAACTGTTGCAATACCTTTAACTCTCTATTGTTAAGCTCTTTAATGGCGACAATAGCAGCCAAATATTGAAACCTGAAGGTCACAAAAGCATAGCCTTTATTCTCACTTAAGTCTTTACCTTTCATTATCTGAACCTATTACACGTTAAATTACAGTAAAATACATATATAACAACATAATTTTCTATAAAATAAAGAGAGAGGGATAGGGAGAGAGAGAGAGAGAGAAGGTTACCTTGGTGACTTCTCCACTAGATTCGCCAAACTCTTTCAGAGCATATTCAGACGCATTAAGAGGAATTCCACCAAGCATACAAACATACACCCAAGTATTTCCAATGACGCACTAAACATACAAATGGATGCCCTATTATGACAACTGATGCACTAAACATACAAACACTAAACATACAAGTATATGCTGAAGTATAACCAGCGATGTACTAAACATACAAATGGGTGCCCTACTATGACCAACGATGCACTAAACATACACACTAATACCTTAAATGTCTGATGATGCACTAATCTTACTCACTAATGCAATCATACTCACTGATGCCTAAGATGTTCAATGATGCAGTAATCATACTTATTGATACCCTAATATTGTAACCACCCGCATTTTAGGTTACTTTTATTTTCGAGAATTTACTATTCACTTTACTATTCGATTCACTATTCATCTCGTAAAATTTTAATCCACATTCTCGTAAGATAAATTATTTTAGTAATAACCCGAGAGTTCGACCATCGTTAGATCATTTTCGCAAAAGTTATTAAGTAAACATCGCTTTAAAGTTTCGCTTTAGACGGTCCACCGCTTAAACATCACACGCATAACTAAAATCAACTCGACAATTTTTCTCGCATCATATAAATTTTAGATCACTCATGATAAATTTGAGAATTTTAAGAATTATTATTTTAATATTACCAAATAAGCCCAAATAGCAGAACAAAACTAAACTTACGTTTTAAACAATTCTACTTACATCCGGACTTAACGATTCTCAGATGTGTTTCTAATATGTTTTGACACTTTTACATTTTTGGAAAAGTCAAACATATTTCCCTCCTCCTTTGACCATAAAGGAATTAACCTTGATCGTTCTACATTTTTGCTTAAATCACAGAACTTTTAAACTTCACGAATAACTGTAAAGTTATCCTGCTGATGACGAAAACCACATTTTAACATCTCATATCACTTTAGACTAATTTAGTCTACTCTAAATAAATTCTACTGCTTTCGAATTTCGTTCTTTTCCGATAAACCGCGAATTACGCGTTTTGACCTGTATTTCAACTTTTAAGCATGCTTTTGCACCCAATAAGACTTATCACCCATTTTTTATATGGAGTATAATGATGAGTTTCATCATTCCTACAAATTTCAGATTTTTACGATACCCGGCTTTACGCTTTTACGGCTTTGCTTAGCGATTAACTAACCAAAACTCACTCCGTAACCAAGATAAGATCAAAACTAACCACATAAGTCATCTTATCTCTTCCATGACAGAACTTAGGGGGGGAGTCATCATATTGGTGGCATCATCCTAACCTTGGTTCATTAAGATCATTACAAGTGTCCTAAACCTAACCATGGTTAATATTTAACCCAATATATGGTTAACCAAACTTACCCATCTATAAATAGCAAGTGAAATACATCCTAAACACCCTCATAAACTGAAATGGGTCGTTCATATCATCAAACCCTCATATCTTCCATGATTTGTTCTTAAACTCCAAGTTTATGCAAGGAAGTTCCAAAAGATCAAGCTACTACATCAAATCTCTAGCAAGTTTAAGTGATCTTCTTGAGTTTAGATCCACTCAAGTCACTTAATACTTCATCACCAACTCTTCAAGATTGCAAGGGTTCCAAGGTGTAGAAAGCTAGCTCAATCCGAAGTCCTAAGTGTTCAATCAATGTCCGATCCTTACTAAGTTACTCCTTTCTTATTGAAAGCCAAAAGTTGTAAGCAACTTATCACCACCATCATCTCATCTTTATTATTCATAATCTTAACTATTTCATGCTATATATATAGTTACTATGTTGATTCATGATGTACATATACTCAATCACTTGTTTTAATTCACATATGGTCATAAAGTAACAAACTAGTAAACTAGTCATAATCTACACATGTGAGACCATTAAAACAGTAATATAAGGACTTTCCAACTTACATAATATGGTAGACAATATAAAAGGTAAAATAGCAATTTGAATCACCCTAAACGGACACACGAGTCAAAAGTTATGACAAAAAGAAATTAGCGAAACTAAAACATGAATCGCAAAATAACTTACTGCCTAAAATCTAAAATTTTAGAGGCCCTTCTGGTCCGAATCATCAAAAGTTAAAACACGAAAGTTGTCCGAACGACGTTTTCCTTCAATAACAAAGAAGCTCGGACCTTGAAAACGCTTAAACATGCCATAAATCTTTCAAAAACAGAACCGCCGTGAATATAGTCACATAACTATACTTTTGTCACAACTAAAGCAAACCAAGAGGCCTAATGGCCATAAGCCAAGACCACGGCTACGGCTAAGGTCAAAGCTAAGTCTCAATACCATGGTAGTCAAGACCAAAGTCACGGCAAGGCCATGGCTAAAGCCTCAAGGCTTGTTTACCCAAGATCGTTAACTAAGGTAATCATATTTTGGAACGTCGAGAACTTGTAAGAACATGATAAACTTATTTATATAAAATCTTCACTCAAAACATATATTGTATCTACTAAGTGCTACAATAGTAGGGAGCTTCATGTGAGGGGTTTCATTTGGGTAAACGCTTGACGAGTCATTGGATTTACGATTTAAAGTGTCCTAGCTCCTAACGCCATCGCATGACCTCGAATTATGATGGCCCTAACGGTAGTACCATATCTATAAACTAAACTCGTTTCACAACTAGACCATTTCTATAAACGACATACACAAAAACCATGTACTACATCATGATCAACATAGAGATGTATATAGGATGGTTTATGTTTTCCTAAACATTATTCCAAACCTAAGTCGCAACATTCTATTTTAGGTCGTCAGAGAAGTTCTCACAAGATATCCATCATTCTCATTATACATTTGATATCATTTACTCCGAGGTGAGTTCATAGCCCCACTTTTATTACTTAATTGTTTTACAAACCTTGGGGAGATACATGCTTTATTTTAAACCGAACACATTGCTTTCAAATCAGATGCTTATCGATTGTTTTATTAGTACTAAGTTACCGATTTGCCAAACATAAGTCCCTTAAACATGAATCATTAATCACTATGTGAGAGTGGGCGAATATTGTGAATAGATCTATTGGGATTGATTTAATCCCGCTTGTGTTAGCCCCATTAAAGGCAAACAAACGCACTATATTTGAGTAACATTGGTAAAAATGGCAATTTTACCAGATAGGGCACGCACCGACATTTTCTCCAATTAATTTTGGAACACGTTAACGCCTTGATTGCATGATGCTTAGTCTAATAATTCTCTTTTGGTTTTCAAACCATTGGTGTGGATTTATAACTCACACTACAAACATTATGTGTTCAACTGATTTCCAAAACTCTATGAATTCACTCAACCTTTGTGTTGACAGTTTTAAGCATGTATTTCAGGTCCATAATGTCGGAAGTCGCACGAAGAGCGAGGACTAGTTCAAGAAGGCTATAAATTTTATTATCATTCAAAACCAATTTAATGTATTTTGTAAACTTGGAACCATCCGGGACCTCATTTTGTAAACTCGATATTTATACAAATCGAATGATAAATCTTTGAAACGACTCCATTAGAGTACGCTTATTGTTATGATCATGTTGTGCCATGAAGTAACACCCGCTTTGAATTCACCGCGATCACGAAATTGGGGTGTTACAGTTGGTATCGAGCCACGCTATATAGAAACGGGTCTAATTGAGACTTAAACTATAACTACTTTTACAAACAAAACATTTTATAGCCTTCGTTCTCCGTTCCTTCCATCCTCCGTACGATTATGTGACTTTTAGGCATTTTAAGCTATACAAACATACTAGTATATTGATAAATATACCGACATAATTTCAATCATAAACAATGTACTCAATATATTTACGATGCCTATTCTAAGGCATTACGACACAATCATATTTTCCTAATCTCCCAATCATGCCTCTACTGTGCATTTTAGGATTTCAAACTTCCTCCAAGACATTGTAATCGGTTACAATGGTCTCGTCTTACTTCCCGACATTGTGAGATACAATGGTCTCATTCATTTTTCAAGACACCGTGAGATACAAGGGTCTCTATTATATTCTCGGACACTATAAATCCTACATGTGGTCTCATTTATTTCTCAAGACATTGTGGGTTACACAATGATCTCTATCATTTCTCAAGACATTGTGGGTTACACAATGATCTCTATCATTTCTCAAGACATTCGGGTTACACAATGATCTCCCATCATCTCTTAGACATTGCGTAGTTGCACAATGGTCTCTATTATTTCAGACATTGTGAGTTACACAATGGTCTCAACTATTTCTCGATATCATGAGTTGCACAATGGTCTCAACTACTCCTCGATATTGTAAGTTATACAATAGTCTCTAAAAGTTTCTTACAAACATTATATGATATTGTTTTACATGAAACCCGTCATAGTTGTCACAATTCTCAAATTCCGGTCATTTCTTAAATTAAATATGCATCATGTTAGTTCATTCATGATTTTGCATTTCACATTAAACGCGTGAATTTTATATTAAATAAACGTTATCGCGTGAGTTATTATTTTGAGCATTTAATCCATTACTTTCAAAAATGATCCCGACATATTTTTAAACTTACGTTTAGTTTATAAAAACTATATTTTGAGTTTACCTAGCGTTTTAAATTTATATTGTATATAAATCGTTAAATTTATATTATTACGACACTTTTCTTAAAAACTACACGATATTTATTATAGCACTCAAATTTTACAAGAAATGTATTTTTACAATTTTTATGATTTTATTATACTCTACTTTGATCTATTAAAAATTTCTTCTACCTAAAACTACCTTAAATACACTAATGTATATAAAACCTTACAAGTTATTTCTACCTACACATTTACTTACACAAGTTTTACATAATGCATTTTATATAAAAAATATATATATTTTTTGAGAGACAATTGTCCCTAAAAACCGGCCAAGGGGAGGGGATTGCATTTATTGGGTTAGTAGCAATTGTTTATTACATGTATACATTCATACTCAACTTGCATTCACACACTTCATTCATTTTCACCAATAATTCAACAAGTCAAGCAAAGTCTCTCTTGGTTTTTCTTCCCTCCAGAACCGGCCTCCATAGATGTTTTGAAGAGATCATCACAATTTTTCAAGCTCAAGTTAAAACACTCTAGATTACACTCTTATTTAAGGTTTTGAAATAAAAACCTAGGTGTTTAGGCTAAACCTTGTTCCTTGCACCTCATCATATTAACTTGTAAGCATATCATTTATATTTTTCATATCTCCTGTTCATTTCATAAGTATCTCTTCATTTTGGAGCAAGCATGCATGATTTGTGTTGTTTATACCATTTTTACATGATTTTTAGAAATATATATATAAGGTCATCCTATAATTATCCCTTGGTATACTTTGGTCTTGATGATGTTTAGGAACCCATGACACCCTAAGAAGGTGTATGGTAGGATTAGATTAGCTTTGGAGTTGATTTGAAGGGATTAGAATAGGTTTGGTACGATAAAAACTATTTTCACTAGTATAAAATGTGTTCTGTCCTTGTTTTACTTTTTCTCGGAAAATACGACAAGAGGTAGGCTAAATTTTGGCCTTGATATTTAGAAAATATACTTTAAAACGAATCCGTGGCCGCTTGAACGGATTAAAGCGGAGTTATAACGAAGAAGTTATGAATTTTAAAGTTTGACGATTTAAATATATATTTTTTAAATTTCAAAGATACTATTTTTATCTTGTACGAGTCAAAAGCGAGCCTTAAGCTTTACAAATTATTTCGACTTATCAAAATATATTAGTATACTTTGATACGAAGCTAAGGACATATAATAACGTAGAAAACGGATTTGAAACGACTAAGATATGCACGTTTTCATAAATTTGCCGAATTATTATTTTTAGAAAACTATATTATTTTTACGAGATAAGTGTTACGGTAACTAAAACAACAATGTTGACTACTGTTTTTATCAATGATGTGGAACTTTTGTAACGAGATGTCTCTAGTAAATCAAGATCACCAAGCATATTTTCTAAAACGACCAACCGCTTTGTATAGCGGAGTTTTAATAAATTAATTACGGTTGCTCAAACTTTGCCGAAACTCACTTTTACACAACAATTAGAAAAATCACCATCTTTAACCCTTATTATCTTTATGTTCGAGACCTTTATGTCGAAAACTCATGAACTGAAACTTTAGATTTTGATACAAACTTTCCAAAACCGTCGAGTTCGTTTCCTAACGTTCGACGTACACCATTTTACGACTAGTTTTTCGAAGCCATTTTTGTCACTTTTATGAAATTTCCGACGACTTTATTTTACGACGAAAAGTGAAAATTTCACAATAAATCATTACGAAACCATTGTAGGATGACATTTTGATGTAAAAACTTGTAAAGTAATCTAAGGTTGGTCAAGACGTCAAACGAGTATTTTTTCGACGATAAGTATTATTTTCAAAACTCACAAATGGTATAAATAACATACGAAATGCATGCATAACGTTACATCATAACTCATTACGTATCATATCATTCACAATAGGTCAAGATTAACGTATCACACTGCATCTTGGTGTAACCACTTTTGTCATCGCATCTATTCATCAAGTGAGTAATCACAAACCCCTTTTTACCGTTTTACTATATTTTGGGGCTGAATGCATGAACCATACTTGAATTAAAATGATTCTTACTTTTGTGAACTCTTTTGACTAGAACTTGTGAACTCGAATCAAATCCTTGAACTTAATTATAAAATTATGACTTATTTGAACTTATTGAACCGTACGTGTTATGGCCTTGACCTAAAGTCTCCCATGTTCGAGCATCACTATAAAGTCTCCCATGTTCGAGCATCACTATAAAGACTCCTATGTTCTGGAGTATATCTTTGGGAAGAGGCACCCAAGATATCTTTGGGAAGAGGCACCCAAGATATCTTTGGGAAGAGGCACCCAAGTATATCTTTGGGAAGAGGCACCCATTATATCTTTGGGAAGAGGCACCCAACATAACTTTGGGTAGTGGCACCCAACTTAATTTGGTTTCATCGGTAGCATACCAATTATTATATTCGTGGTACTATATTGTGAACTATTATGACCGCTTATACTTGACTACTTCATATGCTATATTTTGTGCAATGGGTTGTGAATACACAGGTTGCAAGTTTTGTATGGGCTGAACTTGGGCCGAGTGGATTTACAATGCCTTTGCTTTGTGGACTATTTTCGTTGACCGAAAGCTTTGAATATATATTACGAGTTATCTTATTTTGCTAAACATGTTTACTCACCAACTATTTTCATAGTTGACCTGCTTTTCTCTCATGCATTTCGTGTGATCGTTAGTAAGCTTTTTCTACTGTGTCTTGCATAATGAAGTTTTCACTTGTTACTACAAATCATTATGTAATAGAACGCAATATTTTGGGAACTAAATTTTGTAATATATTTGCCGCGACGGCTAAACTAGTATTGTAATGGCGCATTATTTCTTTTTAATCTTAACGTTGGTATGTTCTATTATCTTGTGCTTATGTTCCTCCGTTACACTCGTATTTCCGCCACCGCATGAGGTGTGACAATAGTCTATCAATTTCCCTAATGGAAATACAAGAAATGGGATTTCTAAAGATAAACCGACTCATCATCTACAAAAGTCAAGTTCAAGAACTTTCTACATTCATCAAAATTCTCTTCTAAAACCTTCATTGTTAAAGGTTCGTGATTCTAGCCAGTATGGACTATCTTAGGATTACTTAAGATTTCCTTTCCACACGTATTCACCCATACTATCTTCTATGCAATGGAATGTGAAAACATAGGTTACAAGTCTTTATGGCCGTGACTTGCAACCGAATGGTTTGATGTCGCCTTTGCTTAGTGGACAATTTCTTAGAAGCTATGGACATATCACAAGTATACCTAATTTAGGTATTTGGAAAATTTATCGAACCTCGGCTAAATATAGTCTAGTCACCTATATTTAGCCTCAGGGATAGTGGAACGAGTCCCACTAACTATGTTCGACTTAAATTTTCAAACACCGAATGATTATATAAGTGTTATATTCAAAGTTGATTTCCTACTTAAACTCGATAAACCACCGTAATTCATTAAAAGATCTAGAGACACGATAGTGTCTTACCACTCAAAGAAAATCTTAACATCTCATTTATACTACCTAATTTCATTCTTGAATTTTTCATACATGAGATAATCCGAACTACTATCTTGGGATAGTCATCAAATCTTCTCGTCATTTCTTAGAAGTTCTAGCCCGATTAAGTCTCAAGGATATCATTCCACCATATTCCTTTAAAATTCACTTATGATTTTAAAGAAAACTTTACATCTCTACCTAAGAATAATGGTAAGCGTCGTTACACTCTTCTAATCGTCAACATGACACATCATTATCTAAACCTCATTGAAATTCAGACGTAAAACTTCACAAGATCAATGCTTCTTTCAAACACTAGTAGACATAAACACTATACGATATAGCCTTCATTCGAAACCACCTAAGATAGGATCAACTTTGAAATGGTTTGGATAACCACTTGCCACTAGCAAAACTTTCCCTACAATGACGGTTATCACATCATTACAAACCGCTTCACATCAACAATATCTTACACCTTTGATTAACAACGGTTACTCTAACAACAACAAAACTATTCCATTTGAGGCACTATAGACGAAAGTGTCGACCAACCATTTCATTGGACTAAGGTGTTCGAGATCACCCACCAAACAACCAAGGAAACCATACAAATATAAATTAGGCTCATGCACACACTATCACCAAAACTCCATGTTAGAAATTAAGGTTTTATTGATAGCCTCGATAAATAAGATATGATTCATTTTGAGAATCGGAAAATCCAAACTTTAGGTATATTAGACTCTATAAGATTTTAACAAAACCCTTTAGATTACAACTTTAGCCACATGGTATATAATACATTCTATGACCAAAAATTTGAGAACACAAAGATTATAATTCATGATACATCCACATTTCCCTAGACAATTCAACATCGAGTAACACACCTCAATTCGGACGAATTCACATTAAAGTGAGATCAGAACCACCGCATTTTTAGGTTACTTTTTATTTTCGAGAATTTACTATTCACTTTTACTATTCAGATTCACTATTCATCTCGTAAAATTTTTAATCCACATTCTCGTAAGATAAATTATTTTAGTAATAACCCAGAGTTCGACCATCGTTAGATCATTTTCATAAAAGTTATTAAGTAAACATCGTTTTAAAGTTTCGCTTTTAGACGGTCCACCGCTTAAACATCACACGACAACTAAAATCAACTCCGACAATTTTCCTCGCATCATATAAATTTTTAGATCACTCATGATAAATTTGAGAATTTTTAAGAATTATTATTTTAATATTACCAAATAAGCCCAAAGAACAAAACTAAACTTACGTTTTAAACAATTCTACTTACATCCAGACTTAACGATTCTCGTGACTGTGTTTCTAATATGTTTTGACACTTTTACATTTTGGAAAAGTCAAACATATTTCCTCCTCCTTGACCATAAAGGAATTAACCTTTGTACGCTCTACATTTTTGCTTAAATCGTAACTTTTAAACTTCACGAATAACGTAAAGTTATCCCGCTGTATGACCGAAAACCACATTTTAACATCTCATATCACTTTAGACTAATTTTAGTCTACTCTAAATAAATTCACGGTCGCTTCCCAAAATTTCGTTCTTTTCCGATAAACTCGCGAATTCACGCGTTTTGACCCGTATTTCGACTTTTAAGCGGCGTTTGCACCCAATAAGACTTATCACCCATTTTTTATATGGAGTATAATGATGAGTTTCATCATTCCTACAAATTTCGTATTTTTACGATACCGGTTTTACGTTTTATGGCTTCTAAGCGATTAACTGAACCAAAACTCACTCCGTAACCAAGATAAGATCAAACTAACCACATAAGTCATCTTATCTCTTCCATGACAGAACTTAGGGGAGTCATCATATTGGTGGCATCATCCTAACCTTGGTTCATTAAGATCATTACAAGTGTCCTAAACCTAACCATGGTTAATATTTAACCCAATATATGGTTAACCAAACTTACCTATCTATAAATAGCAAGTGAAATACATCCTAAACACCCTCATAAACTGAAATGGGTCGTTCATATCATCAAACCCTCATATCTTCCATGATTTGTTCTTAAACTCCAAGTTTATGCAAGGAAGTTCCAAAAGATCAAGCTACTACATCAAATCTCTAGCAAGTTTAAGTGATCTTCTTGAGTTTAGATCCACTCAAGTCACTTAATACTTCATCACCAACTCTTCAAGATTGCAAGGGTGCCAAGGTGTAGAAAGCTAGCTCAATCCAAGTCCTAAGTGTTCAATCAATGTCCGATCCTTACTAAGTTACTCCTTTCTTATTGAAAGCCAAAAGTTGTAAGCAACTTATCACCACCATCATCTCATCTTTATTATTCATAATCTTAACTATTTCATGCTATATATATAGTTACTATGTTGATTCATGATGTACATATACTCAATCACTTGTTTTAATTCACATATGGTCATAAAAGTAACAAACTAGTAAACTAGTCATAATCTACACATGTGAGACCATTAAAAACAGTAATATAAGGACTTTCCAACTTACATAATATGGTAGACAATATAAAAAGGTAAACATAGCAATTTGAATCACCCTAAACGGACACACGAGTCAAAAGTTATGACAAAAAGAAATTAGCGAAACTAAAACATGAATCTGCCAAAATAACTTACTGCCTAAAATCTAAAATTTTTAGAGGCCCTTCTGGTCCGAATCATCAAAAAGTTAAAACACGAAAGTTGTCCGGAACGACGTTTTCCTTCAATAACAAAGAAACTCGGACCTTGAAAACGCTTAAACAGGCCATAAATCTTTCAAAACAGAACCTGCCAGAATATAGTCACATAACTATACTTTTGTCACAACTAAAAGCAAACCAAGAGGCCTAATGGCCATAAGCCAAGACCACGGCTACGGCTAAGGTCAAAGCTAAGTCTCAAGACCATGGTAGTCAAGACCAAAGTCACGGAAAGGCCATGGCTAAAGCCTCAAGGCTTGTTTACCCAAGATCGTTAACTAAGGTAATCATATTTTTGGAACGTCGAGAACTTGTAAGAACATGATAAACTTATTTATATAAAATCTTCACTCAAAACATATATTGTATCTACTAAGTGCTACAATAGTAGGGAGCTTCATGTGAGGGGTTTCATTTGGGTAAACGTTTCGACGAGTTCTTCGGATTTACGATTTAAAGTGTCCTAGCTCCTCGAGCGTTCTTGCATGACCTCTCGAATTATGATGGCCCGAACGGTGTCTGATATCTATAAACTAAACTCGTTTCACAACTAGACCATTTCTATAAGCGATATACACAAAAACCATGTACTACATCATGATCAACATAGAGATGTATAGGATGGTTTATGTTTTCCAAACATTATTCCAAACCTAAGTCGCAACATTCTATTTTAGGTTGCTCGTAGAAGTTCTCACTGACATATCCATCATTCTCATTATACATTTGATATCATTTACTCGAGGTGAGTTCATAGCCCACTTTTTATTACTTAATTGTTTTACAAACCCTTGGGGAGATACATGCTTTATTTTAAACCGAACACATTGCTTTCAAATTGTATGCTTATCGATTGTTTTATTAGTACTAAGTTACCGCATTTGCCAAACATAAGTCCTTAATCATGAATCATTAATCACTATGTGAGAGTGGCGCGAATATTGTGAATAGATCTATTAGGATTGACGAATCCCGTTTGTGTTAGCCCCATTAAAGGCAAACAAACGCACTATATTTGAGTAACATTGGTAAAATGGCAATTTTACCAGATAGGGCACGCACTGACATTTTCTCCAATTAATTTTGGAACACGTTAACGCCTTGATTGCATGATGCTTAGTCTAATAATTCTCTTTTGGTTTTCAAACCATTGGTGTGGATTTATAACTCACACTACAAACATTATGTGTTCAATCGATTTCCAAAACTCTATGAATTCACTCAACCTTTGTGTTGAGCTTTTAAGATGTATTTCGGTCCATAATGTCGAAGTCGGCACGGAAGAGCGAGGACTAGTTCAAGAAGGCTATAAATTTTATTATCATTCAAAACCAATTTAATGTATTTTGTAAACTTGGAACCATCTGGGACCTCATTTTTGTAAACTCGATATTTATACAAATCGAATGATAAATCTTTGAAACGACTCCATTAGAGTACGTTTTCTATTGTTATGACTGTTGTGCCATGAAGTAACACCCGCTTTGAATTCACCTGCGTATCACGAAATTGGGGTGTTACAAATATGTCCATCGATGCACTAAATATACAAATAGATGCCCAAGTATTTCAAAGAATGCACTAAACATACAAATAGATGCTGAAGTATTTCTAGCAACCACAAACACAGATGCATTAATACAATCTAATGCCCAGCCTTGTAATTCTAATGCTACAAATATACACACAAATGCCCTCAAATGTCATATAATTCAATATTAAGCTCGTATACTAAAAATTAGTGCATCACAAATTTAAAATCTTATTCAGACATTTTATCAAACAGCTGGTATGCAAATTTAATAAACACATTTTATATACATTTTTTCGTCTAATTTGTTCCAAATCTTGTAGAAAACATGATGATATGATTATAAACTTTCAACAAAACTTAACAATTCATTACATAACAGTTAAAAACTTACAGATTATGTACAATTAAAAGTTACCTAATTAAAAACTTATTCTAATGGCTGAAATTGATAATTATACACAATTATATTATGCTTAAATCAATAATATGTACAAGAAACATTAAGTTAAACAAATGAATGGGAAGATCAATTCATAAAGAAAACAAACAGGATTGAGAATTGATGGTATGATGTTATGGTGGAGGAATGGTGTTGATACCGTTGTGGTGCGATGCTGATTGGTGGCGGTGCGGTGGCTGTGTGATGGTGGCGATGGAGATGATCAGATGGAGATGGTGAATGAGAGGAATCAGGACTGTGTGTGTTTGAACTAATAACTCTGTGTGTTTGCATCTGATGGTTACCAGCTACTCCGTATTTGTTTGTTTGTTTCAAAATTTATCCTGAAGTTTGAGATGTTTGCAAAATCTACCATGTAACTTTTTTCTCACTTTTCAATCTAATTACACTTTTCTATAATCGACCTATATATATATATATATATATATATATATATATATATATATATATATATATATATATATATATATATCCGAATCGATCGAGAAGGTTTTTATTTTGAGAAGATTGAGAAGGTTTTCAAAACGATAGATTTTTAACTTTGATTCATGTTTTCAAGCGTAAAACTCGCTTTTAATGTGATTAAAATTCAAAATGTGTAAAAAATTTGAATCAATGTTAAAAATCTCGATTTTAAGATATATGTAGAATCTTGAATCATCAGATAAATTTAATGAATCATCATCATAACTCGATTTTAACAATGATTTGTGAATCGGATTTGTGATTTATAGATTCGATTCACCGTAAAATGATGTTTACTTGTGAATCAAATAAAAATATGAATCAATTTGCTCAAACAAAATTTCTCAATCTTCTCAAAATAAAAACCTTCTCAATGGAACCGAGCCTATATATATATATATATATATATATATATATATATATATATATATATATATATATATATATATATATATATATATATATATATATATATATATAGTTAGGATCAAATAAGAAGTAATAAGAAGAACTATAACCAAAACCGAGATTCACCGACCTAAATTAGATGCATCCCTATAATCTTAGATGCATTATAACGCACCATAGTGTGTTTTCTAGCTTTTCAGATGCATATACGTATATTAGATGCATTTCACGCTTGTTTTTGTTCCTCTTCACATGCCGAGATCATGAAAATTAATTTACACCATCTATACATCAAATTAACTTTGAAACTCAAGATGTTGCATCTATACGAATAAACGCATCTAATGCCAGTCGTTGATCTCAAATGCGTTTTAGTCACTTCTCACCACTTCTTATTTTAATTTACTTCTCATTGATCCTCTACTATATATATATATATATATATATATATATATATATATATATATATATATATATATATATATATATATATATATATATATATATATATATATATATATATATATATATATATATATATATATAATAATTACACGTAGATAATGCCATGTGAACGCCACCTCATTGCCCAAGAATTCAATTTAATGCCACGTCGGCACAAATTAATGCCACCTCAACGCCCAAGAATTGTTTTCATGCCACATAAGCATTTTTGGTCCAACTAAGCAATTTATTAATCCACGCACTAATTGTAAATTTTTTATTTTTTATTTTTTTTTATATAAATTTCGGATTTTTCCTGAATTTTAATAATTATTTTTATAAATTTCGGATTTTTATGCAATGTTTTTGAAATTTTTTTCTTGAATTTTAATAATTATTTTTATAAATTTCGGATTTTATTTTTATAAATTTCGGATTTTTATGCAATGTTTTTGAAAATTGCTTATAAAAAATAAGGCTTGCAAGAATTGAACCTTGGTTATTTGTATCATTAACAAACATGATAACCACTAGACCAACATATTTTTTTATTATATCTTTGCAAAACCAAAATATAAACCTACACAACTAATTATTGACCATTATTATTAGTTTGGAAAGGAATGTATTTATCTAAATATGATACACGTATTTCTGACTTCTTAATATATCTTTCTCACAAACCCTAATATCATTTTTTTTCTTCACAATCAGTAACCATGAAGCTACTTTATTATGTTATTGTATTACATAAATAGTTGTTTATTATGTCTGTGACTTAATGTTTTTTTGTGCTTCATATAAACATTTACGTTTACTTTGTGCTAATTTGAATTATTTTATATCATTATAGTGGTAGGCTGCAAGAAACTGAAAGACACTGAATGGATTTCAAGGCAAGATCCTTATGTTTGTGTTGAATACGGAAGTAACAGATCACGAACTCGTGTTTGTACAGGTACTTTTTCTCACTCTAACTGTAAATCAGTAAATATATGAGTTAACTGATTCAGATTTGAGTTAGAATTATTGGTATTATTGTAACAGATGGAGACAAGAACCCTATATTTCAAGAGAGATTTGTGTTTCGTTTGATGGAATGATTAAGAGTTAAAATTGATGTTTGGAATAGCAATACTCTTTCGCGTGATGACTTTATTGGCAGTGGAAATTCTTCTTCTATAGTTAGCGTGTTTTTCGACATGTATTATTGGTTTATTGATGTTTTATTCTTTAAATATACACTTTGTTTCAGTCACAAGTGTTTCGCTAACTTTAAGCTATCATCCATCTATATATACTTGCATTTTAGTCACAAGCTTTCTTCATCCTAAGGCTTTTCATATACACTCCATTGTCGCACACAACTCAGAAAGTCCGAGATGGAGATCAAAATGGTAGCTTCTCGTAGTTGTTGGGTGCTTGGAATAATATCTGGCTACTGTGTTTTGCAGCAGAGGCCACAACAACTAAGGTAAACATCAACATCTTAAAGTTTAAACAGCAGCATATATACTTCCTTAACTTCCCAATAACTTTAGTAGACATAAATTCTGATTTATATAACTTTGTGTTGTGTGTGCACCTACGCATGCAGTCTTCTGATGTTTATATTGAGGATGATACATGTGTTTATCCAAGTAGTCCAGCTCTCGCTCTTGGATTCATATCCGCCATTTTCGCCATCATTACACGAATTTACATAAGCGTTACATTTTGTGTTCATCGTTATATCAGAAGGAATGAGTAGTATGTCCATCTTTGGTAACATATTTGTATCAAAATGAGCAGTATGTGCAGTATCTCCATCTTTGGCGTCTCAACTCATCACATCTTTGGTATTTTACCCTAATCCTTACTTTAAGAACTCTGTGCTGACGAAAACATATGAGATGATTAATGAGGAGGAACATATCTTAGAGAAAGCAGTTGGGTAATATGAGCTGTGCTATTAATTACCTATTCTTAAGTTTTAGCTTCTTAGTCATACTCTAAAACATCTAATTTATCATGGAAATTATAGGACGGAGATCGACTGGTATCCAGGGAATAATTTGACCCAGGAGCCACTGGAGATTATCGAACCTTACTGACATCAAAAGCAAATGGAATAGCAAAGGCATTGTCTGCTCCTATGAAGCCTTGCCCTAATGTTTTTGTACCTGGAGAAGATGAACACAAATATGGCCCTTTTGATGGCTATGATTTCAGTTTCCTTCAAATATAAGGTATTAACCTCCTATTCTCTTCCCGTTACTCCACCTCCAAATTTCATGTCAAATATTGTACAGCCATCGTAGATTAGATAAAGTTTCTATCTATTTACACCAATGCATGCAACTTATTAAGCCAAAGTGCTAAAAGTTGGTTACATGCCCAAATGAAAATTAACTTTATGATTTTATAAATTGAATGGAACTCGGTGGAAGTAATATTGATCCAAAGGTATGTTATGCCTACTTATAACTACATTAGCATGAACTTTTATTTTTTATAACTGTATGTTTATGCAATCAGATTGCAATCTTGCCATACCTCTTGATGGGAACTAAGGTTGTTGTTGTGACAGGTATCAGTAAAGGAACAGGAGAGGGTTCCTTTTTTGGGTTGCTATTTTTCGTTCCAGTCTCTTCAAGCCACTGATTCTACTCTCTTTAAATCTTTTCTATTGCACCTTAAAACTCGTGATATATTCTAATACTGTGACGGGTCCTGAGCTTCTGAATAAATATGTCGGACAAAGTGATATGAGGGGGTGTTGTTTTCGATGACTTATTTTTCTCCTTTTAATAATATGTCTAAATTTTTAGCTAAAAGTGATAAAGGGTGTTAGGAATTACTATTTTTTTTTTTTGCTTATTTGCTTATGTATTCAACATCTTTGCTGATGACGCAGATTGCTACAACTGCTAATACGTCTTCTATATATTTGCTAAATAACTATTTTCTAAATTAATATGGTTTTGCTTTTGCTTTGGAGGAATCAATTAATATTTTCTAAATTATGGGGATCATCTTTATGCAGCGTTCATTTTCTTAATAGATTACCTAAATTTCTACATAATTATGTAATATATATTAAATATAACAATGATGGAGTAATGTTAATTCCTCTTAAATTTAAGCTATTTTATTTATTGGCTTTTGCATTCATCAAAGTTCAGAGGTTAGGGTTTTAGTATGGTATGTTTTGTGATTTCGTCTTTTGCTAGGCTATATATATAAATGCTTAGGTAAATAAGATTGTGATGTAGATGTTGTAGTTGTGGTTGCATTATGGGGAGGGTCAATTTTAGTATTATCATAGCTATGCGCGATAATAATATGATATGTACATATGCAAAGCAATAGTTTGAAACTTAAAAGATAGTTCAACACCTCAGCCATAACTATCACATATGTTATACATTGGTCGTCATACAGTGCATTATATATGACACAAGTGGAACATTTTACTAAACTCAAGACTACATTGGCATGAAATTTTATCAACCTTAATCTGAAAAATTTATGTCATTATACTTTTTACTTGATTTTAGGTTGTTAATGGTACGTTTATTTGGATTATTTTAACCTTAGCATCAGCCGTGTTGTCACCCCATCTTTGATCCTGCAATTTTTTATGGGATGCACTTGGTAGTAGTCGTTGTCGAGTAATATAAGTTGACTTAAATTTCTACATTCTTCTGGTCAGCAGCCTCCTGGTAATTTTTTGTTGCTTTACTTCTGTGTTTTTCGTTTTTGTTTTGCTACAGGTTGCAATATAATTGACACAAATATCTTATTCATGTATAGGCCAGCCGTTAAGGAGATACACTTTGGACTTCGCAAAGTAATAATTTCAGTCGGTTAACCCTTTCGATTTATTTCTTTCACGCAGGGGTTAATTTCTGCTGTCCACCATTTGCACAGTAGGAATTTAGTCCATGGAAATATTTTTATGCAATGTTTTGAAAATTGCTTATAAAAAATAAGGTTAAGAATTGAACCTTGGTTATTTGTATCATTAACAAACATGATAACCACTAGACCAACATATTTTTTATTATATCTTTGCAAAACCAAAATATAAACCTACACAACTAATTATTGACCATTATTATTAGTTTGGAAAGGAATGTATTTATCTAAATATGATAACGTTTTTTTTTCAATATATCTTTCTCACAAACCCTAATATCTTTTTTTTTTTCACAATCAGAACCATGAAGCTACTTTATTATGTTATTGTATTACATAAATAGTTGTTTATTATGTCCAGGACTTAATGTTTTTTGTGCTATATATAAACATTTACGCTTACTTTGTGCTAATTTGAATTATTTTATATCATTATAGTGGTAGGTGCAAGAAACTGAAAGACACTTAATGGATTTCAAGGCAAGATCCTTATGTTTGTGTTGAATACGGAAGTAAGATTTAACTCGTGTTTGTAAGTTTTTTTCACTCTAACTTAAATCAAGAAATATATGAGTTAACTGATCAGATTTGAGTTAGAATTATTGGTATTATTGTAAAGATGGAGACAAGAACCCTATATTTCAAGAGAGATTTTGTTTTTCCCGATGGAATGATTAAGAGGTTAAAATTGATGTTTGAATAGCAATACTTTTCCGGGATGACTTTATTGGCAGTGGAAATTCTTCTATAGTTAGCGGTTTTTGATTGTTTTATTGGTTTATTGATGTTTTATTCTTTAAATATACACTTTGTTTCACAATGTTTTAACTTAAGCTATCATCCATCTATATATACTTGCATTTTAGTCACAAGCTTTCTTCATCCTAAGGCTTTTATATACACCCCTGTCGCACACAACTCAGAAAGTCCGAGATGGAGATCAAATGGTGCCTGTAGTTGTTATGGGTGTTTGGAATAATTCTGTTAAAGGTTTTGCAGAGAGGCAACAATAAGGTAAACATCAACATCTTAAAGTTTAAACAGCAATATACTTCCTTAACTTCCCAATAACTTTAGTAGACATAAATTTGATTTATATAACTTTGTGTTGTGTGCACCCCACGCACAGTCTTTGATGTTTATATTGAGGATGATAATGTGTTTATCCAAGTAGTCCAGCTCGCTTGGATTCATATCCGCCATTTTCGCCATCATTACACGAATTTACAAAGCCTACATTTGTGTTCATCGTTATATCAGAAGGAATGAGTAGTATGTCCATCTTTGGTAACATATTTGTATCAAAATGAGCAGTATGTGCATTCTCCATCTTTGCCTCAACTCATCACATCTTTGGTATTTTACCCTAATCCTTACTTTAAGAACTCTGTAACGAAACATATGAGATGATTAATGAGGAGGAACATATCTAGAGAAAGCAGTTGGGTAATATGAGCTGGCTATTAATTACCTATTCTTAAGTTTTAGCTTTTAGTCATACTCTAAAACATCTAATTTATCATGGAAATTATAGGACGAGATCGACTGGTATCCAGGGAATAATTTGACCCAGGAGCCACTGGAGATTATCGAACCTTACTGACATCAAAAGCAAATGGAATAGCAAAGGCATTGTCTGCCCTATGAAGCCTTGCCCTAATGTTTTTGTACCTGGAGAAGATGAACACAAATGGCCCTTTGATGGCTATGATTTCAGTTTCCTTCAAATATAAGGTATTAACCTCCTATTCTCTTCCCTCCACCTCCAAATTTCATGTCAAATATTGTACACCATCGAGATTAGATAAAGTTTCTATCTATTTACACCTGCATGCAACTTATTAAGCCAAAGTGCTAAAAGTTGGTTACATGCCCAAATGAAAATTAACTTTATGATTTTATAAATTGAATGGAACTCGTGGGTAATATTGATCCAAAGGTATGTTATGCCTACTTATAACTACATTAGCATGAACTTTTATTTTTATAACTGTATGTTTATGCAATCAGATTGCAATCTTGCCATACCTCTTGATGGGAACTAAGGTTGTTGTTGTGACAGGTATCAGAAAGGAACAGGAGAGGTTCTTTTTGGGTTTTTTTCGCTCCAGTCTCTTCAAGCCACTGATTCTACTCTTTTAAATCTTTTCTATTGCACCTTAAAACTCGTGATATATTCTAATACTGTGACGGGTCCTGAGCTTCTGAATAAATATGTCGGACAAAGTGATATGAGGGGTGTTGTTTTCGATGACTTATTTTCTCCTTTTAATAATATGTCTAAATTTTTAGCTAAAAGTGATAAAGGGTGTTAGGAATTACTATTTTTTTTTTTGCTTATTTGCTTATGTATTCAACATCTTTGTGATGACGAGATTGCTACAACTGCTAATCGCTTCTATATATTTGCTAAATAACTATTTTCTAAATTAATATGGTTTTGCTTTTGCTTTGAGGAATCAATTAATATTTTCTAAATTATGGGGATCATCTTTAGCGTTCATTTTCTTAATAGATTACCTAAATTTCACATAATTATGTAATATATATTAAATATAACAATGATGGAGTAATGTTAATTCCTCTTAAATTTAAGCTATTTTATTTATTGGCTTTTGCATTCATCAAAGTTCAGAGGTTAGGGTTTTAGTATGGTTGTTTTGTGATTTGCCTTTTGCTAGGCTATATATAAATGCTTAGGTAAATAAGATTGTGATGTAGATGTTTAGTTGTGGTTGCATTATGGGAGGGTCAATTTTAGTATTATCATAGCTATGCGCGATAATAATTGATATGTACATATGCAAAGCAATAGTTTGAAACTTAAAAGATAGTTCAACACCTCAGCCTAATAACATATGTTATACATTGGTCATACAGTGCATTATATATGACACAAGGGAACATTTTACTAAACTCAAGACTACATTGGCATGAAATTTTATCAACCTTAATCTGAAAAATTTATGTCATTATACTTTTACTTGATTTTAGGTTGTTAATGGTACGCTTATTTGGATTATTTTAACCTTAGCATCAGCCGGTTGTCACCCCATCTTTGATCCTGCAATTTTATGGGATGCACTTGGTAGTAGTCGTTGTAGTAATATAAGTTGACTTAAATTTCTACATTCTTTGGTCAGCAGCCTCCAATTTTTTGTTGCTTTACTGTGTTTTTCGCTTTTGTTTTTACAGGTTGCAATATAATTGACACAAATATCTTATTCATGTATAGGCCAGCTTAGAGATACACTTTGACTTCGCAGTAATAATTTCAGTGGTTAACCCTTTTCGATTTATTTTTTCAAGGGGGTTAATTTCTGTTCCACCATTTGCACAGGGAATTTAGTCCATGGAAATCTTTTCTAGATAATTTTTCGTGAGTGACAACCACACTATAAAGATAGGTGATCTGCTGGATTCACGAACAAGAATGCAAACTGAGGCACATTTTATTTTTTATTGCACGAAATTTTTGGTTTGATCTGACTTATTAATTATGTTTGCATTTAATAGACGTTGTTGGTCTGCATGCCTTGGTTCACATTATTCTATTCTATATGTCCAATGGAAGACATCCGATTCAGAATCCATTGTCGCAAAAGGACATCAATAGGTTAAAATAGTTGGAACCAATCAAGAAATGTGGATCAAGAGGAGAAGAATGCTGAACAGTGCAGCTGCAGTGAAGGCATCAGGAAAGAAGAAGGAATGTGAGTTGATCTCAATCTAGCAGCCTATAAAACTATACCAATCTGCAAATTTTGTTTGTTTTGTTTGGCTGACTCATATTTTCTTTTCTGTTTGTGGTTATTTATCAGCTGGCAAGTCTTCAGTCCTTATGGATGTCAAGCCTTGGGATGATGAAACCGACATGGTAAAGCTTGAGGAGGCGTTGTACAGGAGGGTGATCTTGGGTGTTTGAAAGTTAGTTTACTATAACATTCTTTTCAAAAATTTGTCTTTGTAGGGCATATCATTTGTTTTGTCATTTATAGTTTTAAAAGATAAAAGGTCAGAACTAGATCTTGCTTAACTGACTTTATAGATAACGAACTATTTTAGGCCAACCATCGCCTGTTAAGTCAATTCTGATTTAGAAGATAGAAGGTTATACTTAATCTGAGGTTTCACATTTTAATTGCATAGCTGTGGTTTTGTGCTATCATCGGTTTTTGTGATGGTACATAGTTATCATGAGATTGTTTGTTGAATCTACCATTATGCTGAAAATATGAAGTATAATAAATTAATGGAGTCTCTTATTGCATTTGTAAAGAGGATTTTGATTTGTAATGTACTTGATGCACATTCACCTCCTGCAAGGATTAAAAGGCTATAAACGATAAATTAGAATGAACAAGTTGAAAACAACCAAAAACGGCTCTGGTTTAGGTATTTTCTGCCAGGATTTCAGTAGGTGGAGCACGAGGTTTTTTGATAATTTATTCATGGTTTTGTGTGGTTAAGTCTATGAGAAGGGCCTGACGGCTGGGCGCGGGGTTGTCATAGTTTAATGTGGTTTGGGCTAAGGCTGATAATAATTCAGTGAGGGTCAATAATGGCTATCTAAATGTATTGACTTATGAGGTTATACGATAATACGATCTGGGAGTTTGGGTGACTTCAGTCTTCAGGTTTGTGTTACATGACTTGGTTCATTACAGAATAACTTAAACTCAATGTGTTGGTATTGAAAAAAGGTAGATAGATTTTTCTTATAGGTGGATAGAATTTATTGACTTATCTCAAAGAGATCGAGGCTCGAATAAATTTCATTAGATGCAACTAAGTCGTTGATCTAATGCAACTGGGATTCTGTTTATGTTTTGCATTAAGTTCAGATGCTAACAAAACGAGTAATACTTTTGAATCAAACCTGCTGAAATGAGTTTGGCTAATCATTATGGGTGGACATCTTGAAACAACCCGGTTAATTGGATAGATTTAGGCAAAGTTACTTTAAATGAGAGACCTGTATATCATGTTACACACATATTGTTTTGACATTAAAGGTATGTATTCATTAGTCTCATTTAATTTTGCTAATAAATCATATGAATATTGTTTTTGAATATGGATGTCGTTATGATGGTGGCCCAAGGTTGCTCTTCCGACGCTTAAGTGATGTACATGATTCTCCAACTGCTGAAAAGTAAGAGCTAGCTTGTGTGAAACTCTCCCGATGCCTGAGAAATCAACCACTATAGCTCTAGGAATTACTTGTATTTCTAGGAAGCCTTTAATAATATTTTCAGTTATGTATTGTCTTATTTTTGTTTTGTTGAGTCTGGTAGTGATCTTCAAGGCCATCATTCAGTTACGATTTAGATTATTATTATTTGGTAAGATTGTTACATGGATAACACGCTTAGGTAAATAATGTATGATTATTTAGGTTTACGGTTCAGACCCTAGGACTGTAAATGAACCTTGGACGGAACAAACATAATTGGGGACTGTATTGCTGCACATGTTTGTTCATCTAAGTCTAAGAGATCATATATATATTCGTTTGTTTGTATATAAGTGATGCTAACCTGAGCAAGTTGAGCTTGTGTGAGCTTCTTATCAGTACGCCCCTGCATGATAGCTTTCTTTCATTCACGTGTTTACCAGATGGCTGTCCTATTTGTCAGGCATTTTGTATTATTAGTGGCTGCATAGCTGTTATTGTTAGTGATGAATTAGACCTTCCTTTTGAAGGAATACTTGATATCGGTGGGCGGCATTTCATTGATGCATCATCATTTGGTGTCTCTTGAAGTTATCACAGTATCAATAAACTTAATCACTCATTGCAGATTTCTTTGTTCGTTTCTTCAAGTGACGTTGTGCATCCATACTGGCTTTTGGCGAATCTGAGAAGTATTAAATATACACAGATAAGAAACTGTCTTTTGTGACTATGCAAACACTAATTCTAAATCATGTTGTAACATTTAGTTTCTTGGAGAATATACTTATATAAAACACATCATTATATCTCAATCCCTGCATAAAGTTTATTCATGATACGTTTAATAAAATCTCTCATATGTACCACTGTATATTGTGTTATCATACATCGATCAATGAATCCCAAATACAGGCTGACAGACTGCATATGGGTCAATATTTCATGTTTCATGAAATGATAGCAGCGGAAAGGGTTGGTCATTACTTGATCACTTCCTCAGATAGGGTGTTTGGCAGTATGTGAAACTGTTGGAAAGTAATGATGTGGTACTAATACTGTATGCGGTGGTGGCTAAGGACGGGAGTGGGCACTTGAATACCATAATGGGTGCGTTAGGTGCATATCCAAAAGTCAATGTGGAAGATATGTTGTGTATGTGAAATAAGGGATTCTATGACAAGTATGTAACTGTGACTAAAGATTAAGTAAACGTGTTCATGTTTGGCGAGCACGTTTGGATCAGCAAAGGAAATTGCTCGGATGAACCATCATCGTCGGCAACAAAAGCCACAAGACTGGAAACAAATATTGCAACCTTTATAAACTAATTAATTGGTTTTGGGGGTTAGGGGTCAAAGCAAGGGGGTTCCAATGAATTCAGCTTGCATTGTGTTGTGAGTTTAAGGTTAACTTATTACGATTTTATGAATTAGAAGCATATCTAAACATTATCTTATGCCTGTGTTTGATAGTTCTTTGGTATTTAATCGCTATCAAAACGTGATGCCAAACGCCCCTGTCAAGTGAGTACTATAGGCTTTCTTGCAGCTATGGTCATGCATTAACCTCAGTTATGAGTGTTTTGTCACCAAATTTTAGTAAATGTCCAATGTATGTGTTTGTATGTGTCGTCATTTTTCCTGTTACAAAAGATATTAAATTTATGGTTCACAAAGTTACGTAACCTAAGTTGGGGAATTCTCATATTCTCAGGCTACGTGTCCTTTGGACCCTTCGACCTTCAGGAGGAAAAGGGCAGTCACGTATTGCTTATGTATTAAACGGTAAGTTTTGTGTGTACACAAATAATTGTTAACTGCTTTATTATTGTTATGAAATATAGAACCAAAGTATGTAAGTAGCAGCTTGGAGTTGCTTATTTTTTAAAATTTTTATGCAGATTTTAAGCAAATGTTGTCGTGAGTATGCTGATGCTTCCCAGGTTATTGTCTGCTTCACAACGATTTCAGTCATATGCGATGTGGAAGACCGACCTGATGTTGTACACCAGAAAATGGCATAACGGCTACAAGTAACGAGTTCAGGATTGAAAGCTCAAGAAGGGGCTGATGTTGTGCACCATGAAATAAAATAAGATTTCTACAGGTAATTTCAAACACCACAAAATTAACAGTTTTTACACCAATTTCATTTTAGTTTATAATCGTATTGTAGTTATTCATGTTCTGAGTAAATGAAAATAGTTAGGTTGTTTGTATACAAAAACAACATTTTTTGCCAGTTAGACAAACTTAGCTGTGCTTTACACATCTGTCAATTACATTTTAAATTAAAACTTAGTTGTGGATCACCCAAATAGCCAATTAGAAAGAAAATAGCAATAAACGTCAATTTACAAAGAAATGCTGCTTTATATAAATGAGTGACAATGTTTCCCATAACTTCTGCTTTGTGTCTCAGACCTTGTGCAACCTTAAAGCATGCTTATTAACAATGTCACCACCTATAAGGAAGAACAATTCAAACATCCTGTTGAGAAAGTTTTATATATTAGCCATAAATGAGTAAACTAGAAAAGCATACAGTCAGCAAAAAAAAGGTCGGCACAACAAATACGTAACTGAAGAAAATGTGTATTTAAGTCATGTATTGTAGAGATCTCAACCATTTGCTTATGGTGAAGTGGATGTCCCTGCCTTTTCAGTCACATCTTCAACCTGTTATGTTCACATATGGAGTCATTAGTGTCGATAAAATGTAAATTCTTATAACTATAGTTGGAATTTAATTCATGCATATGGAAACAAGGAACCTCAGGTTGTATGTTGTTTTAATAACCAACCAAGTGAGTAAAAAGAAGAAAATATAGCTAAAAAATGAAGCAGTCAAAGAGAATAAATGAGTCAAAGCTACCTATGTGGAATAAGGGACTTGGGTCAATACCATGGTTTCAATAAAAAGATTGTATTTGTTAATTTTGTGGATATATTTTTTTTCCGTAAATGCTGAATGTTTAGTGTATTATAATAACACGCTTTTATGCCCGTGATCTTTAAAATATGGAGGCAATCATGGATAATCTTGCGCCAATTGACATGATAGAAAAATGTCTTAGTGGTCCCCGGCTTTATCAATGTTAAATTATCAGAAATATCGACCGTATCTTTCTTTATAATATCCAATTGGATGTAGCATCTTTTTCCCATGAATGTGTTTGGGTTTGATTAATTAAAGATAAAAATGCCCAATAAGCCGATATATCTTCATTTAATTTTATCATTTGCTTGTGCAGTCATATAACAAAGAAGAAGGATCTATCCGTGATGCCAAACCCTGAGGTTCACATCTTATTTGATCTTAATTTATTTTACAAAATTTATTTTAATTATGCAATCTTCTTTATACATACAAAATCTTCTTAATATAAAAGAATTCATGGATAATGATAAAAACCAACCATGAAAATAAGTCAGTCAATTTGGAAGTAATCAGTTTAATTTAGATAGTCATTTTAATTTGCACATCCCAAGCCCATTATAGAGGTGAGCCATATAATGTGTTGGAAAGAATGATCCAACCAACTTCAATTATTATAATTATTTTTTTAACATTCGATCCATCAACAATTAGGGGTCAAAGAAACCTTATGGTATCTTGAAACCCAGACATAAGAATTATATTATTACAAAAATAAAAACATTTTGTACATTGAGGTTTATGTATTAGAAATACACTTTGGCGACTTGATCTATTTGACCTATTCATTTTAGTTATTTTTATTCATCATTAGGGTGAAACAAAATTAATTGATCAATTTATTAGTAAATGGATCAAACCGCTCCTATGTGCACGGAGTATAACACCAAACCCCGACATGTGTTGTCTTGCTTATCTTAAATTGAAACTACAAGGTGCTATTTTTCACACCTGGGGGTCCTGCACGAGGCCACACGTCCGCCAATGGTCGACTTTGTCCGCACCCCGATATGCTTGAAATTGGCTCAGGCTCTTCAGGGCGGAAATGCTACTTGACCATTTTGGTGTAACTTAATGGGTTGTATCATCACATTCGTTTCGATTAATGTAAATTATCTATTTTCATGAAGCATATTCTTTGGGTTTATGTTGACTTTTTTTAACCAATGGGAGCAGGTAATGGCTATTGGTGATGGTGAAAATGATATTGAAATGATTGAATTGGTTTCAGGCATAACTTTGAGTAATGGATCGAAAAGATAAAAGCTATTGTTAATGTGATTGGTATCGAACGATGGATGGAGTTGGATGCTATTATGGATGCTTTTGACGCTACACATTTGAGCAAAATAATCGATACCTCATAAAGAGTTTTTCATAATTTATTGTACCATTGATCTCCTCGATTCCTATTCTTTATTGAGTTAGGCTAGATACTAAAACAAAAAAGTCTTAGTGATACTTAGAACCTTGGTTATAGATGAACAAAGTTAGTTTCAAATTTGGAACTGATAAACTCTTTTCGAATCCAATAATTTATCGACATTGATACATTTATCGATGTGTTGATTGATAGCAATGTTGTTCTAATGAACTACCATTTGCCGATGTACACTATTTGCAAATTTTGACCATGGTACTTGATTATATTCCAATGCCCCTCGATGATTGTATGAGCTTGGATTGCTTCCATGTAAAATAGTAAAACTAAAAAGTTATCACATTTGTATTGTTAAGCTATTTCATTTTGTTCACAATGAAAATTATACATCAAGTTCCCCTTTGTTAAAAATAATTTTTCGTTTATTAACACCATCAAAATTAAAAAAAAAAAACAAATGATTAAAAATGCCCACCAATCGCTCTTATAATATTCTTGGATAATTTTTAAACATATTTTTACCGACAAAAACAACAAACAAACAATTAAATCCATGGCCGAAACTTAAATATATATATATATATATATATATATATATATATATATATATATATATATATATATATATATATATATATATATATATATATATATATATATATATATATATATATATAAGATCTAGTAAGAATATTAGTTAAATGAAAAGGATAAAGTAATTTTAACCATTAGATCAAAGATTAATGGCCGATTTCTTGGTGGCAAATTAGTAATTAATTACCCAAGTTATGACTCCTTGATTAGATACTTAAGGGTAGATTTGTAAATCCGAATATTGTTCCTCATAAATTGGGATTCACTTTGTCAACAGTTAAACCATTTTTCTTTCAATCCGCTGAACCAAATTAATATAAGAAATTTAAAAACGATTAAACCGCCTTAACGTGGATCGGATTGGCAAATAATGATGCATACAAAGTTCTTATTTAGATGCAAGTATCATCTTAGATGCATCCAATTCACGTACACATATAATATAGTCGTTGGTAGAAGATGCATAAATAACATGCACTTTTTGCAAATGCATTTATTTGATTATTGTTTTTTGTTAACAAAACTAGATGCATCGTACTTTTTTTTTTAAAAGCATATCTACATTTGCATCTTATAAAAAATGATGCATTGATGCATGTAATTTTTTTTCGTTTCATGACATTTTTATATGCATCTGATATTGTCAAAATATGTTGGGAAAATGAGCAGCTTTTGAATTGTCTTAAAATTAAGTGATATGACCAATCATTTGCATCTAAGTTGATACCTGAGATTAACAAATGCATCCATTTGATGATGCATAGATCTTTTTTAGTTCACGTAATCTACTTACTTAACATAACAAGTTGTTAGATGCATTATGCTAAAAATGTCATTAGATGCATTTTATAAACTAATGGAACCACAAACCAATTGAAAAATAATATTCTAAAACATGTACTTTTTAATTATTATTCCAGTATTAAATACCCAATCTTCACCCACAAACACCCCAAATTAAGATTGTATTGATTAATAAAGAAATAAAAATTCAATTAAAATAAAATAAACCCCACTAAAAATATAAAACTAAAACTTACAAAAATATATCAAAAATTAATTAAAGAAAGACAAAATTTAAAAATACGAATTAGATTATAAAAAATAAAGATAAAAGATATTTCAATTAAAATAAATATTTTTTAATGAAAAATAACTTTATAATCGTTTTTATCTTAATTTTAGCCACGTAGTTTTCTTTAATTTATTAATGTCGAATCCATCCTCATGAAATTTTTTATCTTAATTTTTGTTGTAGTTGACTTAACGGCTTTCCTTTTATACGCATTATAATATAAGATAATAAATTAATGTTTTTATTTGGCCTAATCTTATTAGATGCAACTCAATCGCTAGATGCATTTACAATTAATAATAAAACCTGCAAGTTACGATGCTCTACAAAAGAAAAATAATAAATAGATGCATTCAAATCAGTTAATATGACATGAATCCATAATATGTTACGAGTATATGCATCTATATGATATGGAAATGCTGAACTCATAACTAAAACACATATCTATATATGACCCACTATTAAAATATGTTAACTGATTGTTATATAAAGCATCTAACGAAATCTTAAATTAGTTCTAATCATGGGGTTTGAATTTTAATATGACGAGGAGCATGAAATAAAATGGGAAAATGTAAGTTCACCATTATTGTAGGGATACAACCAGACTTGTATAATAACTAAGGACAAATATATTTAAATTTTTAAAATGATGGCTAATATCGCTTCTTATTCTTCTCATTAAAACTTTTTCTTATTTCGATTTAACTTATATATATATATATATATATATATATATATATATATATATATATATATATATATATATATATATATATATATATATATATATATATATATATAAAAAGTTATCGTTTAACCAAAAATCATAGAATCGGAATCATGGAACCAAAGATCAACCAATCGATTTGATATTAATTTTTATTTTTAATTCAAAAATGATAAATTTGAAATTATTTTTTTTTATTTTGATTTTTTTTTCAAAAACGTTTTTGGTTCCCTAAATTGTTGGTTTTTTTTTTTTTTTTTTTTTTTTTACATTATACCATGAAAAATATTACGCCAAATGCTTAATGACAATGTATTTTCGCTTACGAAGTTGTTGCAAATCCGAAAAGTATTACATAAATAGATAAAAAAAACTTTATTAATTTAATTTTATACAAATAAAGCTTTATTAAAAAATTAATAAAGTTTTATTACAAAATAGGGCCCAAGACCAAGATAATACAAACGCCTTTAAAATGGTTCATCTTTTGGCGACGATTCCTCGGATTGCTCAAGAACCCAAAAATCTAATGTTGCTTTTAATCCTCCCACATTTAAATATCTTTTCTTCAACATCAACTTCGCTTATTGTTTTTAATCTACACGCTGCTTTTAATCCATACGCATACGCTTTTAATCGCCTCGCCCATCTTAATAACCCAAACATAACGTTATATAACAAATCACTTCAGATCTATACGGATCCACTATATTTTAACGCTATTATCATCTTCAACCCAAAAAGAAACAAATATAACTAAACCTCCAACTTTATATTATACTTGAAACACAGTAAAAACTTAAAACACAAAACTTTTAAAAGCTTTTACTACAAAAGAAACTGACACTTTCAACACACTAAAACTATTTTTTTCATCGAAACAAACCTTTTCAATTTTTATCAGATTACCAAGGAATTTGTTATGTGACCAAACCCCCAACATCTTAGTCCTTTATATTAACTGAAGCAGAATAACTTAAAATTTCGCTTTTACGCTTTTATCGCCATCCGTTATTATACGCTTCCGCTTTTATACTTTTTCGCCGCCCTTTTTTTTTATGTTTTTTTACATTCTCGGCCCTTTTTTACGTTTGCCCGCTTAATTACCGCTTAACGCTTATTGCTTTTAAAGCATCCGGTTTCCCTTTCATCGCTTTATACGTTAATCGCTTTTTCCGTTTTTTTCCGCTTTTATATTTTTCCCGCTTTAAATTTCGCCGATTTTAACGCCGTCTGCTTTATACGTTGCTTTTATCTGTTTATACGTTGTTTTTTTGTTTTGACTGTTTTAACCCTTCATCCATTTTTATACGTTTTTCCAACTTGTTTTTATACATTTTCTCCAAAAGTAAGAAAGAACAAAAAAGAAACCAACGAAACGATAAAAAAGATGAAATGTTAAAAACAGACGAAAACTTTAAAAAATGATTTAAAAGTAAAAACAAAAAACGAAGAAAACTTTGAAAACGATAAAAAAAGAAAACGAAAAACGGACAAACGAAAAACCAGAAACGTAAAAACAAAAGATAAAACGAATCAAAACGATAATAACACTAAAACGTAAAAACGAAAAACGAAGAAACAAACAAACGAAAAACATGAAAGATTGACCAAAAGATAAAACAAAAAGATAAAACAAAACGATAATAACATAAAACGAATAAAAACGAAGAGAACGAATTTTAATTATTTACTAACACCAGAAAAGACTAACGAGAACGCAAGCCCGACCGACAACAATAACACAAACCACCTAATGCCACATACAATGAAAAAATTGGAACAAACGAAAAAAATAAAAACGACAACAAAACAAGCTAGATTTTTTTATCATTTTCCCAAGATTTACTATAACACACTTATTGGTTTATGAAACACTTGAAAACAGGCCAAATACATAAAAATAAAAAGTACAAATACAAAAATTTAAAAACACAATTTGAATCAACCAAAAAGAAAAGAAGCCAAAATATTTTTAATTATGGATTAAAATTACCGACGCAAAATATTATTTTCCGTCAAAAAAATATTTTGTTAAAACACATGTGTTTTCCATTAAAAACACATTGTTTTCCACAGCCACGACCTAGTCCAAACACACCATAACCAAATTCTACACCATGACACTACTCACAGCAAACACATCCAAACCAATCCATACTACCTATCCCATCTCCACAAAACTCGAAAACATAAATGACATGTTAAACTAAACGATCCGAGTTCATTTTCTTTTCTTAAATCAACGCAACATCAAGACCTTAAAAGGACAAACCACGAAAAAATCATCATCGATCTAATTGTTGAAGATTAACTTCAATCAATATCCGAATATTTCAAGATTTGAACAAAACTGTTTTATTCACTCTTTCATTCGATTAAAAAAAAAAAAAAAAAAAAAAAAAAAGATTTTTGTAAGGTTAACGCCTCAAAAGGCTAAATATCCGAATACTTATTCACTTCTTTTATATGAAAAATATATTATCCAAGTGATTTAACTAATTAGAAGTTGAATAAACTGACAAACTATACATCAAATAACATATTATATTCAACCTAACCTACAAAATTAATGTCTTTTGTAGGTGAGGCGTTGACCCATGGAAATAGAAGCTTGCAGAAGTATTCAAATATTTAAACATGAACGAGTAAGTTCGAAAACGAAAAAAGACCTACCCTAGACCCTCCAAAAGATCTTGATGCCATTAAAATACTATCTTGATCCGGTTTCCAGTGAGTGAAGAAAAAGGAGTGATTGTCATTGTTTTGGGAGGTTCGATTTGTTGGGATTATTAATCGGATTGTAAAAGTGATTTGGACTCATGAGAAGATTTGAGATAGATGAGTTATTTTTTTAGATTAGATCTGAGATTGGGAGGTGAGAGGATTAGGGGCTGCTAGGTTTTGGGAAATGAAGAAGATAGAGAATAATTAAAGATCCCTACTTAATAGGGACGGTTTATTTTGGAGTGATTTAAAAGCAAAACATATTAAATGCCAAAATGCCCTTAACACTTAAATTAAAAAGATTGATTTTCATTAATTACGAAATTACATCCATTTAACCATTGATCAAAATATTTAATACCGAGACGGCTCCTTTCTCGGATTTTTTTTGCTCAAAATAACCCTACACTATATATATATTTTTTGGCCAAATTTTTAATAATTTTATAATTATTTGTTTGTCTTTTGTTAATTAAAATACATTTTTAAAATTAAAACAATATTATAAAATAATTAATTTTTGGTTTTAGGGTTTTTTTTTTTTTTTTTTTTTTAATTATAAATAATTGTATTTTCATATTAATAAACAACATATATAATTTTTACGACATTATAAAATTTAAATTGATATATTTATGGGAGTTGTTATGTTTATTTTTATTTTTTTGGCATAATTTCATATAAATAAGGATTTTGCATATGTGTTATGGTATATTTGATGACTATAGATTCGTCACGCCATGGGTCACAAATTATAGTTTGTCACATATATGTTTTTGTTTTACTTTATTTTATCAACTAACGCTTTTTTCAACATGTCCACTTTTCAAACGATGAGAAAGTAATGACGCCAAATATACACCGAGCTCATAACAATCCGCCATCGATAGTTCACTCATGTTCGAAAACTTAAATTCTAAATAAAAGACAATAAAGAGTTTGTAAAGACGGTCTCCTTCAAGTTTTGAGTTAAAAAGAAAATTAGCATATAAGAGCTACCAAAACGATAAAACTCAAGATTTATATAACGAACAAAATACCAACCGAGCATCAAAGAAGCAACAATGTCCGTGTCTAGTGTATGTCTAACGTAAGTCCTTAAGAGACACATCACATGAATTAGCCATTCATTTCACACTACGCCATCGACTAACCCATTATCCCATATTTTGGAATGGGAACAGAATCGCTTTATACCATGAAACTACAAATTAAAATTTGAAATCGAAACAATTATGGTAAAATTTTCACGTGATTAAAGCAAAGATACAAAACTACCAGGCTTACCATTTTGATCTCCATCCTGACTTTCCGAAGTAAAGGCGCGATGGAGGATATGAAGAACCCTTAGATGAAGAAAGCTTGTGACTAAAATGCAAGTTATATAGATGGATGATAGCTTAAAGAGCAAACACTGGATCAAACAAAGTGTATATTTAAAGAATTGAATATTAAAGTGACATATTTTATATTCTTAAGTCAACCAAAGACGGGTCGAACTTTGGAGCAAACTAACTTATTATTCAAGTATATAGAAGTTGTGGAAAGTGGAAAGGTAAAAACTACACCGTCGATATCCATTCACACTCACTATAACGCCCTTACGAGTTCTTTGGCCCATGAAATGTGCTTACTTTGTTGGACTTTTTCGCTTAACCAATGAAAAGCCGAGACAAAATAATTAACATAAACATGCTCAAGTTTAAATGTTGCAACCCCGAGGGCAAACTACGATGTCCAAGTGGGCGCCTGTAACTTCTACCGATTTTTCGCTACAACCTTTCAAAATACAACCCGGAGACCCTTACACACGACCCATGTCGCCAACCCGTCCCTTTTGTAACTATTTCCAACCTATATTGTAAATTAGACGAACTAAAACATTAAGGTTTCATGAAAATATTAGGACCGAAACCCATTGAGATAAAACATTACCCGGATTGACCCATTGATTTGCCATACCGCACGATGATTGAATGAAGCCAAGGATGGAATCAAGAGGTATCAAGAATGATCTAGTTTTCGAATATGAATATAGTGACATGAGTTTTCCACAATGATAATAACACACTTATATTATTATCCTCTTCACCTTGTTTTGTTTCTAAAGTAAGATAATTACCATAATTTTTAAACCAACGTTACATTTAATCAACAATTTTTTAACGGAACTTTACATTCTTTTAGCATAATGGATATGAACATCCGCCCAAACACTTTATGCTTTCTCCGATACCATTGCAGGGAAGAAGGGGCCTAAATGGAGAACCCCCGTTTGTTCTTATTAGCTTTATCTCGATTCTTTTTCCACTTTCAAACGACAAACCCATATCACCGTGTTTGTCACCTCCTAGAAACCCATTTTATGCTATAAACTGTATCGAGAACATAATATTAACATGAAATTTTATTGTCTTTTCGTTTGTTTGATTCTTTAATGGACAACCTAATTCTTCAAAAGGATGTCAGATTATTGATGAACGACAAGATGATGATGAAAGATGGGAAGAAAAAGCGGAAAACAATGTGTCAAGATCTTGATTCAATGAATATGAATTTGAGCCTTAGGGAGTCTCGAGTAAAAGTTTGTCGATTGACAAAATGTTTTTTTTAAACTCAAAACTGCACAATTCGACCCATTTAATCGGCATAAATATGTTACTAAAATGACTTTTATCCATTAACACCTAGAATTCGGATCCGTGTCAAAAGACGCGAAACAACTGACGAAAAGTTTAAGACCAACACACGGGCATTTTCATGCATTCTAAGTATAAAAAGAAAAGTTTTTATGTAATAAAGTATTCATTCAAGGATCACGGTATTTGTTGGTTGTTTGTAAAATACTACATTGTTAGTGGATATTTACAATTTAGGTAACCCAAATAATACCGAAAAGATATAGAATCAAGTATGTCCTCAACATGGTACAAGAAAAAAGCCCCTTTCTTTCTTCTCAAAGAACATCTTTCTCAAACAACATTGTATTAAGCTATTTCATTTTGTTCACAATGAAAATTATACATCAAGTTCCCCTTGTTAAAAAATAATTTTTCGCTTATTAACACCATCAAAATTAAAAAAAAACAAACAAATGATTAAAAATGCTCACCAATCGCTCTTATAATATTCTGTGATAATTTTTAAAACATATTTTACGCCGACAAAAACAACAAACAAACAATGAGGAGTCACCATCGGCCGAAAAACTAAGATATATATATATATATATATATATATATATATATATATATATATATATATATATATATATATATATATATATATATATATATATATATATATATATATATATATATATATATATATGATCTAGTAAGAATATTAGTTAAAATGAAAAGGATAAAGTAATTTTAACCATTAGATCAAAGATTAATGGCCAGATTTCTTGGTGGCAAATTAGTAATTAATTACCCAAGTTATGACTCCTTGATTAGATACTTAAGGGTAGATTTGTAAAATCCGAATATTGTGTCCCTCATAAATTGGGATTCACTTTGTCAACAGTTAAACCATTTTTCTCTTTCAATCCGCTGAACCAAATTAATATAAGAAATTTATAAAAACGATTAAACCGTCTTAACGTGGAT
Source organism: Chrysanthemum lavandulifolium (assembly GCA_022545495.1). NCBI lineage: Eukaryota > Viridiplantae > Streptophyta > Magnoliopsida > Asterales > Asteraceae > Chrysanthemum > Chrysanthemum lavandulifolium. The sequence goes on along the minus strand of CM040239.1, from coordinate 108,635,150 downwards.
CGGATTGGCAAATAATGATGCATACAAAGTTCTTATTTAGATGCAAGTATCATCTTAGATGCATCCAATTCACGTACACATATAATATAGTCGTTGGTAGAAGATGCATGAAATACACATGCACTTTTTTGCAAATGCATTTATTTGATTATTGCTCTTTTTTTGTTAACAAAACTAGATGCATCGTACTTTTGTTTTTTTAAAAGCATATCTACATTTGCATCTTATACACAAAATGATGCATTGATGCATGTAATTTTTTCTTTCGTTTCATGACATTTTTATATGCATCTGATATTGTCAAAATATGTTGGGAAAATGAGCAGCTTTTGAATGTGTCTTAAAATTAAGTGATATGACCAATCATTTGCATCTAAGTTGATACCTGAGATTAACAAATGCATCCATTTGATGATGCATAGATCTTTTTTTAGTTCACGTAATCTACTAATAGCTTCAACATAACAAGTTGTTAGATGCATTATGCTAAAAAATGTCATTAGATGCATTTTATAAACTAATGGATACCACACAAACTAATATGAAAAGATATATATATGCATTAGATATACACCTGTAGTTTTCTCAGTCGACATTATTATTCCTCAGATATGTAAATATTTGCAATCTTCACCCACAAACACCCTCAAATTAAGATTGTATTGATTAATAAAGCTAAAAAGAAAATTTGAATTAAATAAAATAAACCCCACTAAAAATATAAAACTAAAACTTACAAAAATATATCAAACTGGATGTTGAATTAGAAGCAAGAAAATTTAAAATATTACGGGAAATTAGATTATAAAATAAATACATAGATAAAGATATTTCAATTGAAAATAAATACGATTTTTTAATTGAAAGTACAACGCTACTTTATAATCGTTTTTATCTTAATTTTTAGCCACGTGAGTTAGACTTGGCTTTAATTTATTAATAAGTCGACAATGCCATCCTTCATTGTAGAATTTCTTTATCTTAATTTTTGTTGTGAGTTGGGACTGGAATGCGGCTTCGCTTATACGCATTATAATATAAGATAGATAAATTAGATGTTTTTATCTTGGCCTAATCTTATTAGATGCAACTCAATTCGCTAGATGCATTTACATTCGAATAATAAAACCTGCAAGTTACGATGCTCTCACAAAAGAAAAATAATAAATAGATGCATTCAAATCAGTTAATATGACATGAATCCATAATATGTTACGAGTATATGCATCTATATGATATGGAAATGCTGAACTCATAACTAAAACACATATCTATATATGACCCACTATTAAAATATGTTAACTGATTGCTTATATAAAGCATCTAACGAAATCTTAAATTAGTTCTAATCATGGGGTTTGAATTTTAATATGACGAGGAGCATGAAATAAAATGGGAAAATGTAAGTTCACCATTATTGTAGGGATACAACCAGACTTGTATAATAACTAAGGACAAATATACCCTTAAAATCATTAAAATGATCGGCTAATATTGCTTCTTATTCTTCTCATTAAAACTTTTCTTCTTATTTCGATTTAACTTATATATATATATATATATATATATATATATATATATATATATATATATATATATATATATATATATATATATATATATATATATATATATATAAGAAGTATCGTTTAACCAAAAATCATGGAGAATCATGGTAATCATGTGAACCAAAGATCAACCAATCGATTATGATATTAATTTTTATTTTTAATTCAAAAGCGATATATTGTGAAATTACTTTTTTCTTTTATTTTGATTTTTTTTTCAAAAACGTTTTTTGGTTCCCTAAATTGTTGTTTTTTTTTTTTTTTTTTTTTTTTTTTTTTTTGCATTTTTCATTATACCTATTGAAAAATATGTCGCAGACATGCTTTGCATAGACAATGTATTTTTCGCTTACGACATATGTTTAGATGTACGCATACGATCCAGAAAAGTATTACATACAATATGATACTAACAAAACTTTATTAATTTGCAATTTTATACAAATAACAAAGCTTTATTAAAAATATTACATAAATAAGTTTTATTACAAATATATGGCCACAAGACACGCAAGATAATACAAACGCCTTTAATAAATTGTTCATCTTGCCGCCAGATTGTATTCCTCGTCGATTGTTCAAGAACCCGTAAATCTACTATGTTGCTTTTAATCCTCGCGACATCTGCAATATACTTTTCTTTCTTCAACATCAACTTCGCTTATTGTTTTTAATCTACACGCTGCTTTTAATCCATACGCATACGCTGCTTTAATCGCCTCGCCCATCTTAATAACCCGTAAACATAACGTTATATAACAAATCATCTTCATGCATCTATACGCGATCCACTCATACTTTTAACGCTATTATCATCTCAACGCCTGAAAAAGCACACACAAATATAACTAAACCTCCAACTTTTATATTATACTTGAAACACATGTGCAAAAACTTAAAACACAAAACTTTTAAAAGCGTTTACTACAAAAGATTAACTCGACTGTTGTTCACACACACAGTAAGCAACTATTTTTTTTTCATCAGTAACACAAACCTTTTCAATTTTTGTCTATCAGATGTACCGCAGAAAGGAATTTGTTATCGACGCACGCATCTACGCACTTACATCATTAATCCTTTATATTAACCTGAAGCAGAATAACTTAAAAATTTCGCTCTTTACGCTTATCTGCTTTCATCCGTTATTATACGCCATGTCCGCTTTTTATACTTTTTCGTCCGCCGCTTTTCCGCTTTTTATGTTTTCTTTACATTCTCGCCCGCTTTCTTACGCTTTCGTCCCGCTTATATCGCTTATTCGCTTTTATAAATTTAGTCCGCTTTTATGTTTTCATCCGTTATCCGCTTTCATCTGCTTTTATACGCTAATCGCTTTTCATCCGCTTTATATTTTTTTCGTCTCGCTTATACTTTTCGCCGCTTAAATGCTCTTCGCCGATTTTCAACGCCGTCTCCGCTTATATTACGTTGCTCGCTTTTATTCTGCTTTATACGCTTGTCTTTTTGTTTGATCTGTTTTTCACACCTTCATCCATTTTTATACGTTTTGTCCAGTATTCTAAGTTTTGCTACATTTTCGTCCAAAGTAAGAAAAATGAACGAAAAGTAAGAAACCAACGAAAGCGATATAAAAGATGAAACAAAGAACACGTATCAAAACTTTAAAAAAAAACGTATTAAATGTGATAAAAACAATGAAAACGAAGAAACCTATTTAAACGATAACACGAATGAAAACGTGAAAAACGGACAAACGCGACAAAAACTATATGAAACGTAGAAAATGCATCATGATAAAACGAATCAAACGATAATAACGGACTAAAACGAAGAAGAACGCATTTAAAACGTAAAGAAACAAACGAAACGTAAAAACGGATGAAAGCATTGGACCAAAATGATAAAACGGACGAAAAAGTATAAAACTACTAAAACGATAATAACGGATGAAAACGAATAAAACGTAGAGAACGAATTTTAAGTTATTTACTAACGACCGTTAGTAAAAAAGGACTAACGATGAACGCCAAGTCTCGACCTGCACATACAATAACACAATTCACCTAACTACTACATACAATGACAAAAATTAAAAGTTTATGTACATAACGAAAAAAATAGTGATTACACACAACGACAACAAGGTCAAGCCTCATGATTTTTTATCATTTTCCCAAGATTTTACTATAACACACTTATTGGTTTATGAAACACTTGAACAACAGTTGCCAAATACATAAAAATAAAAAAGTACAAATACAAAAAATTTAAAAACACAATTTGAATCAACCGTTTGTAAAAAGAAAAAGAAGCCAAAATATTTTTTAATTATGGATGCAAAAAAATTACCGGACGCAAAATATTATTTTCCGTCAAAAAACAAATATTTTCCGTTAAAAACACATGTGTTTTCCATTAAAAACACATGTGTTTTCCACAGCCACGACCTAGTCCAAACACACCATAACCAAATTCTACACCATGACACTACTCACAGCAAACACATCCAAACCAATCCATACTATCCTATCCCATCTCCACAAAAACTCGAAAAACATAAATGACATGTTAAACTAAACGATCCGAGTTCATTTTCTTTTCGTGTAAATCAACGCAACATCAAGACCATTAAAAGGACAAACCACGAAAAAAAATCATCATCGATCTAATTGTTGAAGATTAACTTCAATCAATATCCGAATACTTTCAAGATTTGAACAAAACAAAATGTTTTATTCACTCTTTCATTCGATTGAAAAAAAAAAAAAAAAAAAAAAAAAAAGATTAACTTTGTAAGGTTAACGCCTCAAAAGGCTAAATATCCGAATACTTATTCACTTTTTTATATGAAAATATATATTATCCAAGTGATTTAACTAATTAGAAGTTGATATAAACTGACAAACTATACATCAAATAACATATTACATATTCAACCTAACCTTACAAAATTAATGTCTTTTGTAGGTGAGGCGTTGACCTCATGGAAATAGAAGCTTGCAGAAGTATTCAAATATTTAAACATGAACGAGTAAGTTCGAAAACGAAAAAAAAAAGACCTACCCTAGACCCTCCAAAAGATCTTGATGCCATTAAAATACTATCTTGATCCGGTTTCAGCAGTGAGTGAAGAAAAAAGTTTGAGTGCGATTGTCATTGTTTTTGGGAGGTTCGATTTGTTGGGATTATTAATCGGATTGTAAAAGTGATTTGGACTCATGAGAAGATTTGAGATAGATGAGTTATTTTTTTTTAGATTAGATCTGAGATTGGGAGGTGAGAGGATTAGGAGGCTGCTAGGTTTTGGGGAAATGAAGAAGATAGTGAGAATAATTAAAGATCCCTACTTAATAGGGACGGTTTATTTTGGAGTGATTTTAAAAGCAAAACATATTAAATGCCAATAATGCCCCTTAACACTTAAATTAAAAAGATTGATCTTTCACTTAATTACTGAAATTTAACATCCATTTATAGCCATTGATCAAAATATTTAACTACCGAGACGGCTCGCTAGCTTCTCGTGATTTTTTTTTGCTCAAAATAACCCTATTATATATATATATATTTGTTGCCTATAATGGTAAGAATGACTTATAATTATTTGTTTGTCGTTTGTTAATTAAAATACATTTTTAAAATGTCAAACAATATTATAAAATAATTAATTCTTTGGTTTTAGTTGTTGGTTTTTTTTTTTTTTTTTTTTTTGAATTATAAATAATTGTATGGTTTGCGTGGATGGTTAATAACACAACATATATAATTTTTACGACATTATAAAATTTAAATTCGTGCATATATGTTATGGGAGTTGTTATGTTTATTTTTATTTTTTTTGGCATAATTTCATATAAATAAGGATTTTGCATATGTGTTATGGTATATTTGTAGTGACTATAGATTCGTTCACTCGTCATGGGTCACAAATTATAGTTTGTCACATATATGTTTTTGTTTTACTTTATTTTATCAACTAACGCTTTTTTTCAACATGTCCACTTTTCAAACGATGAGAAAGTAATGCAATCGCTACAATATACACCGAGCTCATATACACATCACGCCATCGATAGTTCACTCATGTTCGACAAACTTAAATTCTAAATAAAAGACAATAATATGAGTTTGTAAGATCATGGTCTCCCTTCAAGTTTTGAGTCAGCAAAAGAAAATTAGCATATAAGAGCTACCAAAACGATAAAACTCAAGATTTATATAACGAACAAAATACCAACCGAGCATCAAAGAAGTCAACTAATGTCCGTGTCTAGTGTATGTCTTGAACGTAAGTCCTAGAGAGACACATCACATGAATTAGCCATTCATTTCTACACCACGCCATCGACTCAACTCCATTATCCCATATTTTAGTGGAATGGGAAAACAGTAAACGCTTTATACCATGAAACTACAAATTAAAATTTGAAATCGTAAACAATTATGGTAAAATTTTCACGTGATTAAAGCAAGATACTGAAAACTACGCAGAAGCTTACCATTTTGATCTCCATCTCGGACTTTCGAGTTGTGCAGCGATGATGGAGTGTATATGAAGAACCCTTAGGATGAAGAAAGCTTGTGACTAAAATGCAAGTATATATAGATGGATGATAGCTTAAAGTTAGCTAAACACTTGTGATGAAACAAAGTGTATATTTAAAGAATTGAATATTAAAGTGACATATTTTATATTCTTAAGTCAACCAAAGATGGGTCAGAACTTTTGGAGCAAACTAACTTATTATTCAAGTATATAGAAGTTGTAACAGTTGTAAGCAATAGTGGAAAGTGTAAAAACTACACCGTTCAGATATCCATTCACACTCACTATAACGTCAGCCTACTTGAGTTCTTGTGCGTCCATGAAATGTGCTTTACTTGTCTGTGACTTTTTTCGTCTTAACCAATGAAAAGCTTCTGGAGACAAAATAATTAACATAAACATGCTCAAGTTTAAATGTTGCAACTCCCGGAGGGTATGCAAACTCACGATCTCGCAAGTGCGCTCACTGCAACTTCTACCGATTTCTTTGCTACAACCCTTTCAAAATACAACCCGGATGACCAGTTTACACACGCACCCATGTCGCCAACCCGTCCCTTTTGTAACTATTTGGCCAACCTATATTGTAAATTACAGACTGAACTAAAAACATTAGAAGGTTTCATGAAAATATTAGGACCGAGTACCCATTAGAGATAAAACATTACCCGGATTGACCCATTGATTTGCCACCTCTACACGTCACTGATGATTGAATGAAGCCACTGGATGGAATCAAGAGGTATCAAGAATGATCTAGTTTTCGAATATGAATATAGTGACATGAGTTTCTCGTCTACAATGATAATAACACGACTTATATTATTATCCTCTTCACCTTGTTTTGTTTCTCTAATAGTAAGATAATTACCATAATTTTTAAACCAACGCGTTACATTTAATCAACAATTTTTTTTAACGGGAACTTCTTACATTCTTTTAGCATAATGGATATGAACATCCGCCCCGTATACACTTCTATGCTTCTCTCGTGGATACCATTGCAAAGGGTGAAGAAGGGTGCCTAAATGGAGATACTCAAATCGTTTGTTCTTATTAGCTTTATCTCGATTCTTTTCCACTTTCAAACGACAAACCCATATCAACGTGTTTGTCACCTCCTAGAAACCCATTTTATGCTATAAATCATGTATCGAGATACATAATATTAACATGAAATTTTATTGTCTTTCGTTTGTTTCAGATTCTCATGGTTAATATGTGACACCGACCTAATCTTTGCCGAAAAGGATGTCATGATGTATTGATGAACGACAAGATGATGATGAAAAGATGGGGAAGAAAAAGCAAGTTAAAACAATGTGTCGAAGATCTTGATTCAATGAATATGAATTTGAGCTACAGCTTAGGGAGTCTCGTGAGTAAAAGTTTCGGATTGACAAAATGTTTTTTAAACTCAAAGACTACGACACAACTTCAACCCATTTAATCGGCATAAATATGTTACTAAAATGACTTCTTATCCTTATTAACACCTAGAATTCAAGTGATACCGTGTCAAAAGACGGTCGACAACAACTTGACGATTTATAGTTTAAGACCCGGTGTAACACACGGGCATTTTCATGCATTCTAAGTATAAAAGCAAGTAAAAGTTTGTTATGTAATAAAGTATTCATTTGAAGGATCACGGTATTTGTAGTTGGTTGTCTTGTAAAATACTACATTGTTAGTGGATATTTACAATTTAGGTAACCCAAATAATACCTGAGCAAAGATATAGAATCAAGTATGTCGCCTCAACATGGTACAAGAAGGCGGTGAGCTCGCGACTCCTTTCTTCTCAGCAACATCTTTCTCAGTCACAACATTAGACATATTGAACAACTGCAATATGAACAACATCATAAATAGTTAGCGCCAGAGTGGGTAAAATAATCGCATTATAAGTCAAAACGTTATGGGTTGAAAGCAGCCCATTGGGATATCACAAAACTTTTTAATCAACAATTTGAATGATATTCGATCGCTATTTATATTACAATGTCATAAACAAACCTTTGAGATAGTATTTTTAAGGTGTCTTGTGTTCATCCATGGAAGCATGAATAAACTCGTCAATGTGATTTCTAACATCCCGTATAAAAGATGCATCACCGGACCTCTTCTTTCTCGCACGAATTCACAAATGATTTGAGCAGTTAGCAGCAAGAGTCATGGAAGAAGCATGATCATTTTTGTTGCCATCTTTGTACTCATCAGAACTACTGTGCAAATATAATATTTCGTTGCTTATACTTGTTCTAACAAAAGGCACACTTCTATCGGACCATAGAAACTATATTTTTCTCGTAACTACGCACATTCAACAATCTTTTATAAAGAATAGTGAGGTCAAACCGGAAAGCATTAGAGGAGGTGGTATACTATTTTTTTACATTACAGAGGCTCGGTCGATAACAATAATTTTGAATACGTAAAATAGGCATTTTTATGTAATAATGCACAAACTAAGCGAAAAACATAAATAAGAAAAAAGGTTTATCGACAAAATGAGAGGTACAGGCTGTGGGTGTATGCACTTAAAGTTAAATCCAGTGCAAGCTAACTGAACTAAATGACTTTAGAAACTGAACTAACGTTAGTTGACGGAAAATTGGGGGTTGCTAGTGTTGCTCTTCACTGATGAGCTAACAGAGGACATCTTGTTGTCATTATGGTCTACGTCCATGGGACATGAGTTTGGCACGAATAGGTTCACCAACTTAAGGTTAATAGGCTCTGTAAACGCTCCTTTATATTATTTATATCAATAAATGGTCTGCTCAGAGCTCTTTTCTTGAAATTTTGAGACGCATGAACCAAGCACTTCTTTATGAACTCCTTGACTTGTGGGTCTTTGACTTTTGAGACAAATGGGCTTTATACCGCAACACAGAGACCAAAAGAACACATCCATATTATGCGAAAACACCATATACCTTTTAAGTAATGGATTAGCAAATACACCATATAGATCCACTTATAAGTAATGGATTGAAATTGCTACCTCTAGCTAAAAAATACACATGCATCATGGACGGATAAAAAGCTGTACCTCTTGGTAGCCTTGTAGCACCAACGTCCAAAGATAGCCAACCCCGACCTTACGTATTCTCCATTACTATATGAACAAGATTCTCGCCTAAGTAGAAGGTCAAGGATACAAGAAAATTAAAGATTAAAATAACGTGTTTCTATTCCTAAAAACTTCATATTGTTGTTGTAACTTGTTGAATAATTGGACATTGATGAAAGCAAATATCTCGTATGAACACTGACGAATCAAAATGGTGGGACCCAAAAATGAAATAAATAATGGATATCGAAGGTTTTTAGCATTTAATTTATCATATGATAGAAAGATAAAGACGCTATATTATCACATAATTAGCCTTCAATGTGTTTAGCAACCATCCAAGTTTTGTGACTATTCCACACATCGAATAAGCAAAATCTCATGAGAAGCAACATTTGCAAGTGCATGAGTCGTCCCTTTGTCAAGCTCGATTTTGAAATCCTTGGTGCCTAGATCATTTGCACATTAGATGTCATAAGCTTCCCGAGATTTGTCATTTCCGGACATAAAAATGGTAATTGTACAACTATCGAATTGATTAGCGAAAAGTCGAGATGAAAATTTCACCAATTATTTACAAATATGTTGCTAAAGGTTATGTTTGATTTTATCACTAATCGGTCAATGGTAAATACACTTTTGGTCGACGGTGCAAAAGTCACCCAAAGGGTAGTTTAATCCACAAACGTCTTTAAATCATCATAATTTAAAATAAGTTTATTATCAAATAATACCATAGTTTTTATCATACTTGACATTTAATTAATTTTCAAACTTTGTACAAAAAATGTTTCTGTAATCGAGGCGACCCGACCCACCCATTTGCTACCGCCTACCTCGACATTTAAGTACCGAATGCACATCCCGAGCAATGGAGATATCTCTTTAAGTTATCGCGATCAACCCAAATGTTTTTTCAACATACCGTCAATTCTTGCTTGAAAAGCAAAGCGGGCTTTAGGCGATTCACATGCCATTGACGAGTACATACAGATAACAATAACTTTGCCCATATGTACAAAATAAACTCCCACTCAACGCCATAGGGTAGACACACCATTAAGGCAATAACAATAACTTCTTCTATGTTTTCACTAAGCATCAAGTCTCTTAGCAAATAAATAACAATCTTTATTAAATTAATTAAGAAGCATAAGCAACAAATGGTATTTAAAAGTCATTCCAAGTCATAATAAGTAAATTACGAAACGTGAATGAATTATCTAAGAAGCGATCGTGTCAAGTGTTCACGAGCCGCGAAGCTTAGGTAATAGTCTCCAAAATAAGAAGAAAAACATTTCAGATTTGCTAATGAAATGGAAAAAATGTACATTGGACATTGAAGTAGTTATCAACGATAGCAAACATGACGAGAGAAAGAAACCGGATATGTAACTACTCCATTGAAAAGAGTTGCATCTGACTAATTGAAGTGAAGAACGATTTATTAGAATATTGTAACTTATTAAAATAAAGATGGATTGTCGTTGAATGTTAAAATGACTCGTGGATTTGAAATGAGGACTGGACAAAGGTGTAATTTTAGCTCAAGATTTTTCCGCAATTTACTACATCTTAAAATAGTTAAAGTTTCATGCGGGTTCGGTTATAATGTTAGGACATAACATAGTTCAAATCAACTTGAGTCTTGGACCAAAGTAAAGGTTATGATTTGCATTCACATTGTTCGATAAGGGAGATCCTTCATCTATGTCACAGTAGCTACTTTTCCAAAGAATCATATTCCCATCGGTTTAGAATTATTCGCACAATAATCCAAGTGAACAATCTTGATTATGACGCATGTTCAAATTCCGATAAATTTGGTTCTACTCACTCTACTAAAGCATAGTAATCATATCAACTGATGTAATATATCTAAAGACATTACAATTAAAGTATTTGAAGCACAATCTCTCATTATAAAAAAGGGGCCTGTGGACATTTACAATAAGCAGGTTATAGCTTATTTACTATAAGCTCATAAACTATCTTTAAGTGTTTAGCCGTTTGGATTAACTTGTATTCTATAAGCTCGTGAGCTATATTCAAAGTGTTTTGATTAGCTTATGCACTATGGGCTTATTGTAATTTAAAGCACCAACATACAAATAAGGTGACCAAACATGACATTATTGTTCATCTCCATCCACCTTTAACAAATACAAAATAATAATCACATCATTTATCTCAATAGTTAATGATCAAAATACTAACAAATAAATATTAATTGATTCCTCCAAAGCAAAAGCAAAACCAAATATGTACCTGTAGTCACTTTGCCTACTTCCTTATAACCTCACTAATACCTTTGATTGATTCATCATCCTGGTTCTTATTTACATATATAGAAGACGTGTTTGGTTAAGCAATAAATAGGAAAACTATGTTATAGAAGATACCTTCACGTAGTTCCCATCAAGAGGCATGGCAAGATTGCAATCTGATTGCATAAACATACAGTTATAAAAAATAAAAGTTCATGCTAATGTAGTTATAAGTAGGCATAACATACCTTTGGATCAATATTACTTTCACCGAGTTCCATTGAAATAATGATGATGATGATTCCTGCACAAAAACACAATAAAAATTATTAAAACCATAAACTTGTGATTGGAGTTTTTTTCATGCACAAAAACTATATATTTTTTAGGTTAAAGTTCATAATTAAGGAATGGAATAATTCTGAAAATTATGAAACTAAAATTAAGAATGGATATGTGCTATATAATTTTATAAGATAAATACATTCCTTTTCAAACTAATAAAAATTTTAGCCATTTATAGATTATAATATGCAACATAATTATCAAAATAACTTGTTGCCTAAATGGTAAACACACAAGTTATTTATCCAAATGACCAAGGTTAAATCCTTGCAAGGCTCCTTTTTTATAAATAATTTTCAAAAATAATTACTAAAAATCCGAAATTTACAAAAAAATTATAAAAATCCGAAATTTATATAAAGTTTAATTAAATTAAAAAATATTGCTTAGGTGGACAAATTATGATTATGTGGCATTAAATTGAATGACGTGGCATTGAGGTGGCGTTAATGTCAAATGCCTCGTCGTATATATATATATATTATATATATATATATATATATATATATATATAGAGTTAGGATCAAATAAGAAGATTACTTAAAATAAGAAGTAATAAGAAGAACTATAACTCAAATCCGAGATGCATCGACCTAAATTAGATGCATCCCTATAATCTTAGACGCATTATAACGCACCATAGTGTGTTTTTAGCTTTTAATCGATGCATATCACGATATTAGATGCATTTCATGATTTCTCTTGTTTTTGTTCCTGCATGTGCCAAAATCATGAAAATCAATTTGCAACATCTATACATCAAATTAACTTTCGAAACTCAAGATGATGCATATATATGAATATTTAAGCATCTAATGCAAGTCGTTGCATCTCAAATGCGTGATTTTAGTCACTCACAACTTCTTATTTTAATTTACTTCTCACTGGATCTACTACTATATATATATATATATATATATATATATATATATATATATATATATATATATATATATATATATATATATATATATATATATATATATATATATACATATACATATACTACTTGTTTAAACCCGCCAAGGCGGGCACGACTTGTGATTTATTGCTTGTTTAATTCAAAGTGTAATTTAGTCATTTTGCTATTTTAATTGTGATATTATTTTTATTATTGCAGTGTTAAATTTTTTGTACATGAACATTATATCCTAAATAAAGCTTCTTTATACATTACGTTTGTTGTTTCTTGATAAATTCCTTGTTTAATTTAGTTCCTGGTTTATTATTTTTTCGTATTGTATGTTTTTTTTAATTAAATAATTTGTATAGACTTATATTCATATTAATAGTTTAAGTAATAAATGAATGTGAGATGCATGATTTAGGTAAAGAGTTTCTAAGTATGTGTATAGTGTTTTCATATATAAACAGTTTTGCACATGTTTTTATTTTTCTAATCTTTTCATATAGTAGGGTTTTTTTTTATGTTTTGTGTAATATAATAATGTGTATATTTGGTAGTTATGTTGTTGTTTATATTCGTTTTGTTATATACATGTTAATAGATTAATTAATACGGAAATATTAAATTGGTTTCAATGTAACACTTAACTGTAGTTATACATTTTTTTTTGGTTTAAACTAAATTTGTTAATTTGATTTTTGTGTCTATATTTACATAATGTTTTCTTAGATGAATTAATTTTAATGACTAAGTAAGCGTTTTTTATATTAAGAAAATATGTATTTATTATTATTATTATTATTTTTGTAAAATATGTTTGGTTATTAGGCCCAATACTTGTTAGGGTCTTTTTGGGTTTAAATTGAATTTCTTAATTTGATTTTCGTATTGTATTTTTGTTTTAAAATAGGTTAGGTTAAAAGGCCCAAGCCCGGTTTTTGTTTATAGGGTTTTTGATTTTATTAGTTATAAATATTAACATTTGTTACTTTGTGTCGTATTTTTTATATAACTTTTAGGTATGGATGATAAATCTTCATTAAACGAAATTGTTTCCAAAGATAGTGAAAGTAAAGAACCAAATAATGAAGGTATTTTTTTGTGTATGTTTTTTAGTATTGTCATTTTGTTCTTAAGTAATTAGTCATGTTAATGTCATTTGCAGGTGTAAATGATGTTGGAACGCTTGTTGATTGATTAAAGTCTTATTTTGGCAATCGACTAATCAGCGTTCGTGACATGAAAAAACTTTTATCAAAATTGGCTAAAGTAACAACATTAGTTGAGCAGATGCAGGCTTCGGGGCATGTTATTGATGATGACTATATGATTGATTTAGATTTTTTTTCCGGATGATTAATGTTATGTTTTTTTTTTTTTTGAATAATTATTTTTCAGTTTTGTATTAAGATATTTTAATTTCAATTAATAATATTTTTTTATGAATTGTTGTTATATTTTTGGTTTATAGTTTTTTATTGTTTAAATAATATGGTAGTGTTTTTATATTTAGATATTATTATATTGTGTACACCTAATTTGTATTAAGATATTATTATATTTGTACACTTAATAAGTATTATATTTAGTTCTAAACTATTTAACTTCCTAGGATCACGAAGTGCAAATCAACTCCACGAACCCAGTTTTTATTTTTGCCAATATACAATGTTAGTTTTTTTACCAAGATAGATTTTGATTAGTCTGCATTAGTCTAATTAAAGTTGAAATTTGTTTTTTATTATGTTTCCTTTTTTTTTTGTGTTAAAAACGAACTTTTAGACTCCATGTTTTAATTTAATATTATGTATGTGTTTGTTGGTATATGTTGTTTGATGTATATGTTTTTTTTGTTATTGCATGGTTTATTGTTGTTAATTTGTAAAACCCCCAATTATTGTGCCATATTTGTGTTGTATTCTTGAAATCAGAGTATTAATGTGAATGGTATTTTATGTGTTTGTAGTTTATATATAGTTTTTAGTCTGTGTTCCCCTGCGCTTTTTGTAGTGTGTTTGAACTATTTATTACGTATTTAATATCAAATTTAAGTTTTATCTACATTTGATAGCATATGATGAAGCACGTGAGTGAGGTTTTATTTTTTAGTTTGTGTTACTGTGTGTTTTTTGTTATGTAAGTTTATTTATATTATTTTTATGAAGTTTGTTATTGCGTTTGTCTCTGGTGATTGTGTTTATGTACATATTATGGTTTTCGGTTGTTTTGTTACACATACATATGCTTTTTAAATAGAGTTTGCAGATGTTGTTGTGAATGGTAGCAAAGTTATTATGAATTGTGTACTAACTGTAATTGACACTATTATTTATATTATTTTTGGAAAGAAAATAATGTGGTTGAGTTTGGTTTTTGTGTCAATGTCGTGTGAATAATTTTATGTTTGTTAAACGTTACATATGTCGTTTTTAGTTATATTTAAAAATGGTGAGAAAATGGTATCAAAGTCTCACTAAAGTTGTTTGAGCTAACTTATCGTAGAGGCTGTGAATGGTTATTTGCAAAGTTTGTGCATAACGTTTATGATTTTAAGATTCGTGATGTTGATGGTGATTTGGGCATGATATATGCTGAACAATGGGGAAAATATGTTGTTTAAAATGAGCATAAGCATAGTTGGAGTGTTTTATTTGATTTATTGTACTAATTGAAATTTCCACTATTATTTATGTTAGTTTTGCAAAGAAAATAATGTAGTTGAGTTTGGTTTTTGTGTTCATGTTGTATGAATAATAATATGTTTCTTAAACATTACAGATGTCGTTTTTAGTTACATTTAAAAATGGTGATGAAAATGGTATCAAAGTCCCACTAAATTTGTTTGAGCTAACTGATCGTAGAAGTTGCGAATGGTTGTTTGCAAAGTTTGTGAATAAGGTTTATGATTTTAAGATTTGTTCTGTGGATGGTCTTTTGGGCATGATATATGGTGAACAAGGGAAAAATATGTTGAAGAAAATAAGCTTAAGCATGGTTGGAGTATTTTATTCGATGTAAGAAATGCTCAGTATGTTCTTTTGAGTCATTTTGACGAGCATGGTAATAATGGTTATGGTTTCCTTAACGTAGAAGGTGGTCATAAATTGGGTAGTTGTGTTACAAAGAGTACGGAAATGAGTTTGTCCAGACAGGTACATTATGTATTTGGTTTAGTTTTGTTGAAGGGTTGTTATATTTTGTTTTTGCAATTCTTGTTAATCTCAATATATAATTTACTAGTTTTCTGTTTGCAGTCGGTGCCAAAAAGTTTGTTTAAAGAGTATGTATTTAAGAATAAGACTTTGTATAGTGTTAGGACGTGTGATGGTTGGATGAAGGTTTTGTTGGAATTTGATAGTGACAAACCATGTGGTTTTCGCGGGTTTCAATGGGAACAGTTTTGCAAAAAACATATGATCGATGGCACTCAAACGTTTGTTCTGTATTTTCTTGCTGGTCATAATTTTATTCTTACTATCCATGATGCTAATGGCTTTTGTGAAGATCCCCTATTTGAACGTAAGTTGCTTTCCCGCCTTTTTTTTGTAGTTTCATTTTGATATATAATTGTGCATTAGATTATGAGTTTTGGAATAAAGCGCAGGTTAAGGCAGCTAGGAATCAAAGTTCTGGTTTCAATGCCCCTGTGTTTGAGATGGTTAGTATATTTAGATACTTTTATTTTTCATATAGTTTACTTGTCATAGTGTTTTTATAATCATTATATTCGCATGCTAAATAATTGTAGGGTCTGATTCGTGAATTGCCTGTAAAAGTGGAAGATGATGTTGCCTCTGTTTTTGAGAACTATGTTGAGCATGAGCAGGTTATTCTATCTTCTAAAAGGACAAGAAAAACTCATGTTGCCAAGAGTTTGTTGAAGGTATTTACAAGTTTGTTAAATTTATTTGATATATGTGTTTTGTTATTTCATTTATTTATATATTTTTAGGAGCACGGGAGTTCAAGCGCAGCAAATACATGTTTATCAAACAACACTGATGATGGTGGGTGCAGTTTTTTTAAGAAGATTGGTACAACTGGTTTGAAGGGTTATGTTGTAAGTTTATACTTGATGTGTATATTTTTTTTATATATCTTTTTGTTTTGTTTAAATTTATGATTGTGTGTTGTATACATTTGAGCAGACGCCTCACTGGTTTTGTTCACGACATAAGCTATACAACTTTTCTGGTCCAGACGATACAACGAAGGCCATATTGTGTCATCTGAATTCCTCATTTGAGAAGGACGTTGTCTTTCGGAAGTACATTGACAGAATAAGAGTCAAGGAGTTTGATGACCATGTTGTTATGCTTAGAGAATGGAAATCGATCATGAAGGAACTGGGGGTTGATGAGAATCAGATGCTCAAGTTTACAATAGATGTTGAAGTATTGAAAAGCAGGGGAGATGTTGTTATGACAATTGGATAATATTGTCATTGTTTAATGTCTGTTTAACTTAAAACAATTATTTGTGGGTTATTATGGGTTTACATTTGGTATGCTTTTTGTTTATATGACTAACTACTTCATGTAATTATAATGTGTCTGAATTAATATCTTTTGTATCTGCTTCTATGGAATATTAGTAAATGATATTTTTAGGTAATATGTTTTCGCATTATGTTGCCTAATTTGTTGGTTATTTTGCTGTTAATAATTAATTTTGTTTGCTGGATGTCATTACATTGTATATTCAAATGTTATGTTTTCCATGTAATTAACTTGGCTACTGTTTGGGATATAATTTTTTGAGTGTGATGAATCAGTTTTGTAAATGCCATTTGGGCTGTTTGTAAGATATATAACTATAGAACGTGGCTTAATGGATTATAATATTTAACATATAATGGGCTTTGTTTAGTTTATATTTTGTTTGTTTGATTATATAATAGTCCAAAATCTATTTGGAAATTTTTTTCACTTTGTAGTAACTAACAATACAAACATATTAAATAATACATAACTTACTCTATACACTTTTTAGTAGCTGACACTACACACATATCAAATCATACATAAGTTATTGTACTTAATAGTGGCCAACTTGTCTGTTTATTTGAATCATCAACATTAATTTGAGGCTTGTTTTTTTTCCGGTCATCTACTTGAAACAGGTAATGCAGTTGGTTCTTCATGGTTGTTCCATATTCTATAGTTATAGTTCTATGCATTTGTTTCGCAGTTGGTGTTGTTTTTTTTTATTATTCTATTGATAAAATGTTATTGTGTTAAGTTTGATTGCACCAAATATTATTGGACCTTTTTGTGGGTATTTACAGTTTCTCAATTAGGCAAAATAGTATTGGAGTCTTGGTTATCATATTCTGTTTTGAAATTGTCAGGTTTAGTAGAAAGTCAAAACCCTAAGTTTAATTGCACAATGATTTACCCTCATTGGTTGTTTCCTATAATTTGTTACTATATTTGGTTGAGTCCCGAACGGTCAAGTTTAATCACACAAGCTAACCACTTGTGAATGGCTAACCGTAATAAACTTAAAAATGCTCAGAAACCAATGCAATGAAGATCCGGAGAATATAGTGGATTCCCAGTCGCGTCCCCCTGAGACTCAATGGTGTTTCATAACTTTCATTGATAGAATGATCACCAAGGATAGTGATCAAGAAAGATTTTGATGAATAACTACACTACTGATTGATTGGAATAGAATTGGGTGCAATTGGAAAGCACAACAATCGATAAGACAAACGTAATACGTGCGATTATTAAAACGTAAACGTACAAAATAAAAAAAAAAAAAAAAAAAAAAAATGAGATCTAAGAAATGAAAGACCTAAAATATGAAAATGACATTTTGGAATCCTAAAAATAAAATAAAATTATTAGAAAAGAAAATTATTTTTACAACTATTTATTTAATTATTATTAATTAAAAACTATTTTTAACTATTTATTAATACTCTAAAATATAAGAAAATATTAAATAAAGCTAGAAAAATAAACTTATGATTTAGAAAATCTAAAATATTATAAAACTTATTTTAAAACTAAAAATATATTTTTACACTTTTATCTATTTATTACTAATTAATTATTATTTAAAATACACTTAAATACAAGAAAATATAAAATTAACTCGGAAAATAAAATTTTAACTTAGCAAAATCTAGAATATTATAAAACTAATTTTAAAACTGAAAAGATATTTTTATACTTTTTAATTATTTATTACTAATTATTTAATACTTTTAACTATTTAAAATTCTAATAAATACTAAATGATTAGGAAAATTATGAAACTTTTTCTAAAAATAACTTAAGGTGACAGAAAACTAAGAAAATATAAAACTATATTTGCTTAATAATGTCGAAAAGAAAATCTAAAAGCTAATTAATATTAAATAAACGCTATCACTATATTAAAATGATGTTTTGTGGATTTTCTTTTGAAAACTATTTAACTACCGATATTAAGCTACTTTTATGAAAACAAAAATTTACAAACTAAAATAAGCTATTTGCAAGCTAAAAAGCTCAATAAAGGACTTATGTTTATTTTGAAGATATAAGCTCAAACAAGCTCACTGTCGGAATAAAAGTCAAATAAGATGTAACAAGCTACAAGCTACTCAAATGAAGCTAGAAAACACAAAAATACATACTGAAAAGCTACTGATAAGCAAATAAGCACTTATGATCTTATTGTTAACGATTTAAATGGGACAAGGTTTAAGCTATATGCGCACCCTAGCAAACAAGCTACAAAGTACAAAATTAAGCTTGGGACCTCAAGTCACTAGGAAAGCTTTCAAAGAACCAAGTTACACAGATTTGACCAACTAATAAGCTCAGAGGAGCTTGTAAAATGACTAGCTCAACTGCGCACTGTGGCATCATTTTCGCAGACAAGGGTCCAAAAGAAGCTGATTAAAAAGCACTAAATAAGTTGATTAAAAGTGAACTAATATTTTTCTAATTAAGTTAAGCAGCTAAACTTTAATATCCCAAAAGCTTTTAGGCTAAAACTTGGTATTAAACACACACTAAAATTCTAAAGTTTATTCAAAAACGACCCAACTGAAATTTGACTTTTTAAGAAAAACACTAAGGTTGACTTATATGAACTTTAAGTTGATTCTAATCACTGATTGTGATGTATTAAGGTGAACTAATACTGATTTGAGCAATATTAACAACTTATGAACACAAAATCATGATCAAGGATCATGAAAATCCAACAGTTAATGAACTAGATGTGCTCAAATGTTATTTTGACTTTTTTACAAACAAAGACTGGTTTTCTTGTTGAAATGAAATATTAGGACCAAGTGAGATAAACAACAAACAAGGACACTGCCTTGAAAACCCTTTAACTCGCTTAACAAAGCAAAACCAAACAAGCCTTATTGAGACTGCTTTGGTGATTTTCAAAGATTATCATGATTCATTCCATGCATTTGATTAATAACCATATATTATCATATACCGAAACTAAATAAACATTAAACAACATCAATAACAACATAAAACTTATTAATAACACTTATACTAATTTGACTGTCAAACTAATTTTTTAACAACTATAAATTAAAAGAACAAACAACCGGTTTTATTGCTTAATTATATTTAACTATGACTAATAAACATGAACAAACAGAATTTAAACTTAAGAACACTTAAATAGTGAAATACAAAATTGAGCAAAAAGCTTACAAGTGGTGTTGAACCGAGAACACGAACCAAGATCAAAAGACCACTCCTATAGGCTTACCACTAAGCCACCAACCTGTGGCAATCCAATATTCACCTTGCTCCAGCCTTTGATCACCATTTCTTGTGATTTTTTTATTTTTCACTAATTTATTTGTATTTTTGGTGAATTTTGAGTTTGACTTAAACCGATTTTAAATGTTTCTAAAAGCTAAAATAAGCTTTCGAGGAGCTTATATGGCTTATTCACTCCTTAACAACATCTACAAACATCATTTGATCTTTTTGAGATTTTGAACATGAAATTGCATAAACTGAAATTAAGACTTTAATACTGAAATTTATTATTGAAAAGGATCTAAAATACACTGAACTTAAGGAAAACAGTACATGAAAGCTAAGAATTACACTGGAATTTAAATTTTAACTAAAACGACAAAGATAAACTAAAATTACACTAGATATCTTGCTACATTGCTCCTTCCTCCTTTATATAGATCTTTTTCACTCTTGTCGACATCTCTGAACATATCCCACTTCATTCCAACCATTGGATTGGTCAAAATCATCATAATCGTCCATGTGTAAATTTTGGCGCCAAAAGTCTCTAGCAGGTTTCAATCAATTAAAGCTTCTTGGATGATTTTGGTAGTGGAGGGGGGTTGGTATACAAGTGGTGAGACAGGTGTAGTGTTGAAAAAGTGGAAAAACCACCTCTGGTTTTGGAATGCAGGTGATGGAGAAGGAGGTGAACAGTAATGGTGGTATTTTGGCGCGTTTGACCTTTTTTGACCGAGGTTTAATAATACGGGGGTTGGGTTGGACTGGATTGGATTTGGGCTTGGCTATGGATTTGGGCTTGGCAATAACAAAGGGTCCGTTTGGTTTAGTATTAATACAAGGACCAATGTTGTAAATTATCCAAACATGAGGGACTGAACTTGCCCATTTTCCAAAGATATCAAAAGGACCAAACTTGACAATCTTAAATAGTACAAGGACCATTATGCATAAAATTCCATTTTTAATAAATCCAAGGACTATATTTGACATTTTCAAAACTTGAGGATTAAAGTTGTAATTTTGCAATTTTACATTTCAAGGGTTTGTTTTGACAACTTTTGAATCCCATGGACCTTAAATGACATTTTTCTTTATTTTGATTTACGTGGACCTGCTTTTGACAACTTTTGAAACTTGGGGACTAAACCGCCAATTATGCAAACTTGATACATTTTCACCGATTTTGATATTTTGCATTTAAAACACATAAAACACTTGTTTGTGATATTTTCATCATTTTGATGCATTTCGAGTATTTTCGATGTTTTTGCAGCTTTAGATGGTACAAAATGATGAGTATTTAGACACTCATCAATCCCCACATCGAGATATTGCTAGTCCCTAGCAATGTTTTAAAACTTTAATGGATTTTAAAGAACTCTTACCAAAAGCCATCACTACGGAGTAGCCAATTGTTTTGGTTCAAGTAAGAACCTTCGCATAATGATAACCAAATGATTTTGAGCAAATCACCACCAGAACGGATTTGATTTGTCTTTACCGAAGCCGCTTGCTTCGGACTAGCCAACTCTTAGATAAATTATCAGATTATCTTTGGTGAGTCGATTACCAATTATGGTTTTTCCATCGCCTTTACCACAAGCCATAAACTTGCGGGCTAGCCAACTCTTCACTAATTAAAGATATGGTGAAATGAACACCATACAATTTTAGGCAAATTGCAAGCCATAAACGGATTCGATATATCTTTACCAAGAGCCGTTTGCTCTGGATTAGCCAATCCTTTTGTTTTTAGACATGGCGATCGATAACCATTTGCCGAGTAAGTGAAAACACTTACTCCAAAAAAATTTTGGCCAAAAACGGGGAATTGGGTGGATAATTACATGATAAAATTCGTGAGAATTCCCTCCCACTTAGAAATGAATATTGCCCTCAATATTCAAAGCACCCGCTATTATGCCAAACATAGAACGAAAAGGGAAATACTACGCCATTATTTTATTTTGATATATACATTTTTTTTTTTTTTTTTTTTTTGAAAAGAAAACTTATATACAATAGCGGGGCAACTCCCCACACTAGGGTGGTAGAATGAGAAAGAAGATGTAAATATGGGTGAAAACCCATATGGTGTGTGCTATTGTTTTTGATTCCCGAGTCGCTAGCTTGACTCGATCCCGCATTCATTAGTTCATGGGGAATGTTTGTAGATCCGGACAATCACGGTGGAATGTCCTCTCCAAAATAATGCTTTAATCGATGACCATTCACTTTAAAATTTGGACCATCGGTGAGATAACTCAATGGTGCCATAAGGATAAACCTTAGTGATAGTAAATGGACCGCACCAACGGACTTGAGCTTTCCCGAGAATATCTTCAATCTTGAATTGAAAAGAAGGACTCGATCACCGACGTTGAAAACACGGTTCTTGATTTTAGAGTCATGAATCTTCTTTGTCTTTTGTTTGTAGATCAAAGAGTTCTCGTATGCTTGATCACGGAGTTCATTTAGTTCATTCATTTGAACTTTTCTCGTGATCACCACCGTCTCGAATATCAAGTTTGCATGTTTTAAGGCCCAAGATGCCTTGTGCTCTAGCTCAATCGGCAGATGACATGCCTTCCGTACACTAGCTTGTATGGAGTACACCCGATGGGTGTTTTGTAAGTCGACGGAAGGCCCAGAGCGCGCCATCCATTTATCCGACCAGATGCACGATTTTCGCCTCTCGTCCTTTCAAGAATTCTTTTTATACCACGGTTGGAGACTTCCACTTGCCCACTTGTTCGGGGTGGTATGCGAGAGAGACGGTGGGTTACACCATACTTTTGCATGACACGATCAAATTGGTCATTGCGTAAATGTGTACCACGATCACCGATTATAGCTCTCGAGTTCCAAACCTAGCAAAAGAGATTTTAAAATTTTCACAACAACTCGGCATCATTGGTGGGTAAAGCTTTCGCTCAACCCATTTTGACAAATAGTCAACACCACAAGTATGTATTTGTTTCTCGAGATGATGGAAATGGCCCCATAAAGTCAATGCCCCAAATGTCAAAGATCTCACAAACTTGAATGGCATTTTGCGGCATTTCATTTCTTTGCGAGATATTTCCTTGACATTGACAAGCGTCACATGCTTTGACAAATTCATGGGCATCCTTATAAATCGAGGGCCAATAAAACCCGGAATCAAACACCTTTTTGGCGGTGTAGTTTGGACTATGATGGCCCCCGGTGGGTCTGGCATGGCAAGCTTTGAGAATGTCAATAGCTTCCCGTCCATAAACACACCGCCGGATGACTTGATCCGCACGTATTTTGAATAAGTAGGGTCGTCCCGTAAGTAATGTTTAACATCCTCAAGAATTTGTTCTTCTGCTGGTCGACATCCCTTTAACTATGAAGTTACCCACATGGTAATTTGCAAAGTCAAGAAACCATGGGGTAGAAGAGTTTCCACGAAAAGAAACCGCATTGAGTGTCTCGAGAGGAAATGTTTCATTTATTTCCTTTTTCTCGAAAACATCTTGGTGAGGGTTTTCTAGACAGACAGATGATCGTGAGCCTGTGTTCTCGGCTCCTTTTTATCACGTATAATGATATCAAATTCACGGAGGAGGAGAACCCAACGAGCAATCTCGGCTTTGCATCTTGTTTTGCAAAGAGATATTTGAGAGCCGAGTGATCCGTATACACCACGATTTGGTCAAGATTAAGTATGGCGAAACTTCTCAACCGCATACACCACGGCTAGTAGCTCTTTTTCGTGGTGGTGTAATGAGTTTGAGCTTGATCATAGTTTTACTTGCGTGGATAGGTGAAAATGCTTGGATCTACGCTGCCCTAAGACCGCACCGATAGCAAAATCACTTGCATCGCACATGAGCTCAAAGGCAAGTCCCAATGGAGCAACGAGAATGGGTGCTTCAAGAAGTTTTTCTTTAATGTTTCAAAGCTTCGATGCACTCGGGTGAGAAGATAAAAGGAGCATCTTTTTCAAGAAGATGGGTCATAGGTCAGGCGATTTTAGAAAAATCTTGTATGAATCTGCGATAGAAACCGCATGACCTAAAAACTCCTAATACCTTTGACGGTAGTAGGATGAGGTAATTTAGAAATAACATCGACTTTTGCTCTATCAACCTCAATCCCATTTTTGAAATCTTATGGCCAAGGACTATGCCTTCTTTGACCATAAAGTGGCTCTTCTCCCAATTTAGACAAAGATTGGTGTCTTCACACCGCTTTAGCATTTTATCTAAATGGGAGAGACATGTTTGAAACGAATCCCCAATGACCGAGAAGTCATCCATAAACACCTCCATTGTTTCCGATCATGTCGTGGAAAATGGCCATCATACATCGTTGGAACGTGCCAGAGCATTACATAAGCCAAAAGGCATACGCTTGTAGGCAAAAGTTCCGTATGGGCGGTGAATGTGGTCTTCTCTTGATCCCGTGGATCAATGGGAATATGAAAATACCCCGAGAAACCATCAAGGAAACAATAGTATTCGCCTCGCTAATCTCTCAAGCATTTGGTCCATGAAGGGTAGAGGAAAATGGTCTTTTCGGTGGCGTCATTCAACTTACGATAGTCAATGCAAACACGCCATCCCGTAACCAAATGAGTTGGAATTAACTCGTTTTCTTCATTGTGACAATGCTTATGCCACCCTTTTAGAACACAATGGATTGGGCTAACCCAAGGACTATCCGAGATCGGGTAAATTAATCTCGCATCAAGAAGTTTGATAACCTCCTCGCTTGATAACATCATGGATTTTGATTCACCTTCTCGATGTTGAACTCTTGGTTTGAAGTCATCCTCCATTAAGATTTTGTAGTACAAAACTCGGGGTTGATACCCTTAATGTCGGAGAGTTTCCAAGCAATTGCTTGCTTGTGTGACTTCAAGACCTTTATGAGAGCAGCTTTTTCATCTTTACTCAAATCTCGAGCAATAATGACGGGTAATTTATCATCACCTTCAAGAAATGCATACTCGAGATGAGGTGGTAAGTCCTTAAGTTCGACTTCAGGAAATTCTTCAGTTTTCTCAACTGACTTGACTTCCTTGTTATGAAGTTCGACGGGAGGGAGAGAAGGAGAAATGTCATGATTTAACAATTTCTCAAGAAGAATATCTCCCTCCAGATTAATCTCATTTTGATTAATCTCATCAGGAATTGAATCATTAGAGTGAGGGGTTGATAATGGATCATCATTGAGCAACTTCTCAATGAGAAGTATGTCCCCTCAATGTCAATTGGAGCGTGATCAATTTCCATGGAATGTAATCACTAGCCAAGTATGCTTCAATCTCTTCCAAGATGAAGTCGCCTCAAACGGAGTGAGAGAAGGAGTAGAATTGGCTATGATAGGTTGAGAAGATGTGGTGGGATCCCACTCACGTAATTATGAGAATAACCAAGAACTTCTGAGAGTACTCTTGAAGCAACATCAATGATATCTATTCGGTTAACCGACTCGTAATCATAGTTTGCGAGTACCTCAAGTTTGATCAAGGTTAAAGTGACGACTTCATTACCAACACGTAATGTAATTTCTTGCTCAAATACATCAATGAGAGCACGGCCCGCTCTCGTGAATCTCGACCAACAATGAGAGGAACCCGATGATCGCATCGAAATCAACAACCACAAAGTCACCGGAAAATGGAACTTTCCTACTTTCAAATACGCCTCGGCAATGCCAAGAGGACGGGATATTGTACGATCCGCAAGCTCGAGAGTCATGCATGTAGGAGTAAGTTCCGAAGAGAAAGTTTCTTCCATACGAATAAGGCATCGATTGATGCTTGCACCAAGATCGGCTAAGGCAAAGCATTCAACCATTCCTGAAATACACAAGGTAAGAGAAATTTTCCAGATCTCCAAGCTTTTCGAAGCTTTTTCAAGATAACCGCAGAGCGCCTCGCTCGTAGGAGTTTAGCCATTTCAAACGACTTTTCCTTGTTGCTTAACATGTGTTCGAGAGTTGATGCAAACTTGGGCATCAAGATGATAGCATCCGCAAAGCTTATGTCAAAATGTAGTTCTTGGAAAATTTGAAAAAATTTGTCCATTTGATGACCGGCTTTTTCGCGAGCTTTGCTCATTCAAACGTGATGGGTAAGGAATAGAAGATTTGGATTGGGGTTTGCAATGGAGCTCTTGGAGGTTCAAAACAACTCTGGATTAGATTTGGGTTCGGACAACTTGAGGTTGGACATTGTTGGTACCTCCGTTATTATTAGGAAGTTCCTTGTCCTTTGTTACCTCGTGTTCACTTTCCACTACCTTCGGGAGAAGAAGAAGAAGAGGTAGTAGGAATAGCGGTCCATTGTATGAAACACCACTTCGGTTGTGATCGCTTTAGCATCGCCCCTCTGGTTTCGATCGTGTTGCTCGGAAGTTTTCCGAGCCCGAGGGTTGATCATTTAAAGACTTCTTTAATTCAATGATCCGACCGACCAACAACTGTTTGTCTCTCTCGAGACTTCATGAATAGCTTTAAAAGCTCATCGATGTTGATACTTGGAGGAGGTGGAGGGATAATTTGAGGTCAGATGTTCGATTATAGCCAAAATTCCCTTGATTAGGATTCATATTTCCACGAAATTGATTCCCTCGATTGAAAGTGTTTTGATTAAGATTTCCTGATGTTGGAAACCTTGATTTGGTCCGGATAGAAATTACCTTGGTTTTGATAACCTTGGTTTATTCTAGGTTGATTCGATTCGGTTAGGATTCGTTAAAACCGGGTGGTGCTCGATAAGTATTAGCACGGTAGTTTGGTTCATTTTGAGGACGGTATTGATTACCTCCCGATGTGAAGTACCGCTATAGCATTGGCTTCAAACGGACTACCATCGGTGGCGATCACATTGTAGTATGCATGAGGGCCACCACAAGTAACACAAACTTCAACTTTCTTCACTTCACCATGTGATGGTGTCGTGTGAAAGTGACTTTCTTTGGTTAGCAAGAACCAAAGCTCGAACAATATCCGTGAGTTTGTCAATCTTAGCATCGGTGCTAGATGTACTCACGGAGATGAAGTAGAAGGTCCAAGATTAGGCGAGACCGATATGTCTTTGCTCGGAAAGGGCGGACTCGGGACTTGTTTTCAATGATTTGCAAGGCTTCTTTTGTGGTCTTGCTCAGAAATTACCTCCAGCGGAGGCATTTAGAGAGTCTTGGTCACTTGTCTCGCACCATTGTAGAAAGTATCCATTTGCATTAATTCGGTAAAACCATGATGCGGACACTCATGAGCAATTCTTTGTAACGATCCCATGCCTCACCGAATGATTCATCAAATCTTTGAGAAAATTTCATTATCTCATTCTTAAGACTTGTAGTTCGGGATGGAGGATAGAACTCGTTAACAAACTTATCGACTAGATCTTCCCATGTCTCAATGGAACGAGGGGTTGTTTCTCAAGCCAATTCCGGCTTGTCCTACAGAAAAAAATGGGAATGAAGAAGCTTAATGGCTTCATGGGACATTCTTGTATTTGATGGTAGATGCAATCTTGTTAAACCATCGAATATGTGCATGAGGATCATCCGCCAAAACCATAGAATTGGCTTTGGGTTACAGTTAAGTAACCCGGTTTGAGCTCAAATGTATCGACCACGATGGTGGGACAACAATGGCATCTCCGTAACCCTCGATGGGTGCTTGGAGAAGCTCATTCATCGGCTTGTCTTCGCCATTTCGGCTGTGGTGGTGGTGGTAGACGCCTCGATCCACGGTGAAGGAGCGAACGCCCTCTACGCTCTACGAGGAATATTTGCAAGCTCGAAAGTGGACTTGTAGAATCGAAGAACGAGTGCGCATGCACTAAGTATAAAAATCAATTTTCAAAACAAATGCGAGGCAAAGCGACAAGTGAACTTAAACCAATAATCACAAATGAAATGGCTTTTTGAAAAAGGTACACCAAATCACAAGGACACAAAGGCAAGTTTTAAATCATTGTTCGGGAACTTATTATGGTCACACCCCCGCTTAGTAGGTGTACCGCCTTGATTTGCGGTGGTTGATTTTATGTATATATTAAGTACCACCGAAAAGACGTAGGTATAGATATGTGCTGAGGGTTTAAAAACTTTTGGAAAATATTTTTGGTATCGTCTCGTTTAACCAAATCGTATCTCTTTAAGAATCACCTTAAAGGAAACACAAGCTAGAAAACGTTACGATTGTTTTGTTGTTTTATATTTTTTTGGTGTTGTTGACACTTTAGGAAAAGTGTTAATGAACTTTTTTGATTTTATGATAACTTTACAAAAAATTGTTTACAAAAGGGTGGTATATGTGCAAGAATGGGTCTGAAAAATGCTTAACACACGCTAAAGCCTCCCCGGCAGCGGCTCCAAAATTTGGTTGAGTCCCGAACGGTCAAGTTTAATCACTCAAGCTAACCACTTGTGAATGGCTAACCGTAATAAACTTAAAACTGCTCAGAAACCAATGCAATGAAGATCTGGAGAATATAGTGGATTCCCGGGTCGTTAAGTCCCACGGAGACTCAATGGTGTTTCATAACTTTCATTGATAGAATGATCACTAAGGATAGTGATCAAGTAAAGATTTTGATGAATAACTACACTACCGATTGATTGGAATAGAATTGGGTACAATTGGAAAGCACAACAATCGATAAGACAAACGTAAATACGTACGATTATTAAAAACGTAAACGTACAAAATAAAAAATAAAAAAATGAGATCTAAGAAATAAAAGACCTAAAAATATGAAAATGACATTTTTGGAATCCTAAAAATAAAAGAAAATTATTAGAAAAAGAAAATTATTTTTACAACTATTTATTTAATTATTATTAATTAAAAACTATTTTTAACTATTTATTAATACTCTAAAATATAAGAAAATATTAAATAAAGCTAGAAAACTAAACTTATGATTTAGAAAAATCTAAAATATTATAAAACTTATTTTAAAACTAAAAATATATTTTTTACACTTTTTATCTATTTATTACTAATTAATTATTATTTAAAATACACTTAAATACAAGAAAATATAAAATTAACCTGGAAAAATAAAATTTTAACTTAGTAAAATCTAGAATATTATAAAACTAATTTTAAAACTGAAAAGATATTTTTTATACTTTTTAATTATTTATTACTAGTTATTTAATACTTTTAACTATTTAAAATTCTAATAAATACTAAACAGATTAGGAAAATTATGAAACTTTTTCTAAAAATAACTTAAGGTGACAGAAAACTAAGAAAAATATAAAAACTAGATTTGCTTAATAATAAGCTGAAAAGAAAAATGTAAAAGCTAATTAATATTAAATAAACGCTATCACTATATTAAAATTGATGTTTTGTGGATTTTCTTTTTGAAAACTATTTAACTACTGATATTAAGCTACTTTTATGAAAACAAAAAATTTACAAACTAAAAATAAGCTGTTTGCAAGCTAAAAAGCTCAACAAAGGACTTATAAGCTTATTTTGAAGATATAAGCTCAAACAAGCTCACAAGTCGGAATAAAAGTCGAAATAAGATGTAACAAGCTACAAGCTACTCAAATGAAGCTAGAAAACACAAAATACATCTTGAAAAGCTACCGATAAGCAAATAAGCACTTATGATCTTATTGTTAATGTATGTAAATGGGACAAGGTTTAAGCTATATGCAATTTCTAGCAAACAAGCTACAAAGTACAAAATTAAGCTTGGGACCTCAAGTCACTAGGAAAGCTTTCCAAAGAACCAAGTTACACAGAGATTTGACCAACTAATAAGCTCGTAGAGCTTGTAAAATGACTAGCTCAATCGTGCACAGGCACCATTTTCGCACAAGGGTCCAAAAGAAGCTGAGTAAAAAGCACTAAATAAGTTGATTAAAAGTGAACTAATATTTTTCTAATTAAGTTAAGCAGCTAAACTTTAATATCCTAAAAGCTTTTAGGCTAAAACTTGGTATTAAACACACACTAAAATTCTAAAGTTTATTCAAAAACGACCCAACTGAAATTTGACTTTTTAAGAAAAACACTAAGGTTGACTTATATGAACTTTAAGTTGATTCTAATCACTGATTGTGATGTATTAAGGTGAACTAAGACTGATTTGAGCAATATTAACAAATTATGAACACAAAATCATGATCAAGGATCATGAAAATCCAACAGTTAATGAACTAGATGTGCTCAAATGTTATTTTGACTTTTTACAAACAAAGACTGGTTTTCATGTTGAAATGAAATATTAGGACCAAGTGAGATAAACAACAAACAAGGACACTGTCTTGAAAACCCTTTAACTCAGTTAACAAAGCAAAACCAAACAAGCCTTATTGAGACTGTTTTGGTGATTTTCAAAGATTATCACAGATTCAGTCCATGCATTTGATTAATAACCATATATTATCATATACTGAAACTAAATAAACATTAAACAACATCAATAACAACATAAAACTTATTAATAACACTTATACTAATTTGACTGTCAAACTAATTTTTTTAACAACTATAAATTAAAAAGAACAAACAACTGGTTTTATTGCTTAATTATATTTAACTATGACTAATAAACATGAACAAACAGAAATTTAAACTTAAGAACACTTAAATAGTGAAATACAAAAATTGAGCAAAAAGCTTACAAGTGGTGTTGAACTGAGAACACAGAACCAAGATCAAAAGACCACTCCTATAGGCTTACCACTAAGCCACTAACCTAGGGCAATCCAATATTCACCCTGCTCCAGCTTTGATCACCATTTCTTGTGATTTTTTTTATTTTTTCGCTAATTTATTTGTATTTTTGGTGAATTTTGAGTTTGACTTCTAAACCGATTTTAAATGTTTCTAAAAGCTAAAATAAGCTTTCGAGGAGCTTATATGGCTTATTCATTCTTAACAACACTACAAACATCATTTGATCTTTTTGAGATTTTGAACATGAAATTGCATAAACCGAAATTAAGACTTTAATATCGAAATTTATTATTGAAAAGGATCTAAAATACACTGAGCTTAAGGAAAACAGTACTTGAAAGCTAAGAATTACACTGGAATTTAAATTTTAACTAAAACGACAAAGATAAACTAAAATTACACTAGATATCTTGCTACATTGCTCCTTCCTCCTTTATATAGATCTTTTTCACTCTTGTCGACATCTTTGAACATATCCCACTTCATTCCAACCATTGGATTGGTCAAAATCATCATAATCGTCCATGTGTAAATTTTGGCGCCAAAAGTCTCTAGCAGGTTTCAATCAATTAAAGATTCTTGGATGAATTTGGTAGTGGAGGGGGGTTGGTATACAAGTGGTGAGACAGGTGTAGTGTTGAAAAAGTGGAAAAACCACCTTTGGTTTTGGAATGCAGGTGATGGAGAAGGAGGTGAACAGTAATGGTGGTATTTTGGCGCGTTTGACCTTTTTTGACCGAGGTTTAATAATACGGGGGTTGGGTTGGACTGGATTGAATTTGGGCTTGGCTATGGATTTGGGCTTGGCAATAACAAAGGGTCCGTTTGGTTTAGTATTAATACAAGGACCAATGTTGTAAATTATCCAAACATGAGGGACTGAACTTGCCCATTTTCCAAAGATATCAAAAGGACCAAACTTGACAATCTTAAATAGTACAAGGACCATTATGCATAAAATTCCATTTTTAATAAATCCAAGGACTATATTTGACATTTTCAAAACTTGAGGGACTAAAGTTGTAATTTTGCAATTTTACATTTCAAGGGTTTGTTTTGACAACTTTTGAATCCCATGGACCTTAAATGACATTTTTCTTTATTTTGATTTACCAGGGACTGTTTTTGACAACTTTTGAAACTTGGGGGACTAAAACTGCCAATTATGCAAACTTGATACGTTTTTCACCAGATTTTGATATTTTTGCATTTAAAACACATAAAACACTTGTTTGTGATATTTTCATCATTTTGATGCATTTCTGAGTGTTTTCAGATGTTTTTGCAGTTTAGATGGTACAAAAATGATGAGTATTTAGATACTCATCAATATTCACCTTTGAAATGTTGTTATGTGCACATATTTGTTTGATTTTACCATTGTTGGTATAAATTTATTTTTGCGTATAACTTTTTACATGTTTGTTGCGTTTCTTTTTTTTAATATTCTTTCTTATTCATAAAATTAGTAGAGTTTTAATATTTTTGTAACTGTTTTAGAAGGTAATCATGCCAATTGAGTTTGTGGTGCGACCAAACATATCTGTGTACCCTGGGTTTCTCGAGCTTCCTCAAGTATTTTCTGACCTTGCTTTTAATGGGAATCGGCATTTATATTTAATTGTGGTTCAAAGACAACGGAAAAACGTAAGGATTGTTGCCCCATTTGGAGGTCCCATTAGGATTTTAGGTAACAAATGGGTAGAATTTGTTCATGAAAACATGTATACGGATGTTCATATGTTACACTTTGTTCAAGAAGGTGATGACTCTTTTTACGTTACTGCTATGTGTAGAGAGTCGTCATATTAGGTTGCAGATTTATAGGCTGCCATACCCTCATATTCCATAGGTGATTTGATTTATATATTTATAAGAATTACATATTTTTGTTTGCGTTTTTTTACCAATAAGTGTACTTTATTATTTGTTATAATTGTGAATCATGTTGTTGTCTCAGACATTGCCCGCAAATTTTCTAGTTGGTATTGGGTTGGAAGCTACCATTGTTGTTGTTGTTGAAGGAATGGAGTTTAATGTGGATGTTAATTTTGTACATGAAGGAGGTCATGTTGATAATGTTGTGTATGTTATGGATGAGGAAATGTGGTTGGCTGCTCATATTCCGATATTGAGTTTAGGGATGTTATTGTTTTTACTAAATTGGAAAATCATAGCTTGAATATAACCGTGTTTGGTGTTGATGGTAGAGCAAAGATACAGGGGCAGTTTCTGGGTGTGACGCAGTTTTTTTTCCACAACATGATCTTGATGGTCAAGATGCAGGTTGTCTATCTAGCAGTTTATGTGTTTTTTGTTTGTTATTCAGTAATCTCATAATCTTATTCGGTTGATATCATTAATTGTAAGGTATAATATGTTTTAACATATATCTTTAAGATTTACTTTGATATATTTGAAACAGGGGATGAGCTAATGCAGCACATTTGCCAATGGTTTGGTCGCCTTGATCATTTTGGTGAGACAACTGATGTCTTTTACAAAAGGTCTTCTGAAATTATGGCGTTCTCTCGACTTGTAATTTTGAGTTTTGTCTTTATTTTTTTTCTATGCATTTATAATAGAATTGGTTTTTTTTTTTTTTTTTGGTAATTGTTAAACAACATGCTATTCCAGCTGATTTTCTTGTTAATCGTCCTATGCATTTTTTTCAAGTTGCACTGTTTAGGCATGATGCAGTAGAATACATGATGCGAATTAAGATTGATTATCATAGAGACAATCCATACCGAGTGAATCATGTGAATGCATTAGGTGACTGGAGCCACTTTTTTGAAGATTGTTTGTTTGAGTATGGAAAAATGATAAGGTTTAAGTTCATGTTTATAAATTCTGATGATGATTTGGAGTATCCTATTTTCCATGTTTGTTAGGAAAAAGGATACGTTTCATGAATGACATTTTAAGGTTGTTTTTTTGGTTAGATGCTTATGTTTGGTAACATGAAGAAACTTTTAGTAGTGGGTGTGTATATGCTTATGAACTATATTAAGAATATATTTTAGATGTGATATTATGCAACTTAAATACGTTTTGGTTAATCTTATGTCAAAATTTGATGTTTAAGTTGTAATTTTGTGTTTTATTTTATGTGTGTTATATTGTGTTTTGTTTTATATTCAAGTATGATGTTTGTATATTTACAGATAGTCGATAAGTTGTATCTTTTTACAAACTGAATAGAATGCTTTGAAGTTGTTAATTTCATATAGCACGATTGTAAATACAACTGCCAATATTGTTGGAGTGACACAACAACACCCTCAACACCAACAATCAATATATATGAAATAAACTTTTAAATACATGTTTTCATAGTAAATCCAGAACCAAAAAATATCCAATATTTAAAAATAATCCATGAGAAAATCGTTTAAACAATATTCAAAACATGTTTTGGTGAAGATAATTAAATACACTACTCCAAAATGTTTGGTACAATTCTTTTTGCTAAATTGTTTTCTTCATTCTCATCTTCTATTCCACTTTCTAATGGATCTATCGCTGAGTGTGGTCTTTTCTTGACAGGAGTTGCATTATGATTTTTCCCATCCTCTAAAAATATTAGTCAACAGATTCACAAATTCAGATTTAAACTCATGGTAATTCTTTGTGTCATAGTTTTTAAAAAAAAAAAACATAATGTATCATACCTCATTTTCATTCGAAATCGTTGCTGTAAATTCATCTTCTGTTTCTTTTGTCGCAAACTCGTGTGTATCCACGTCACCTTGAAAATCATATAAACCGTCTAATGCTTCTTCGTTGTTGTAATCCATATTTTTATTAGCAATTTCATCTTCATCTACTACATCTTCTTCACATGCGGTCTTTTCTTCACTAATATGTGAGTCTTCTGTTGCATCTTCATTTTCTGATTGTAAATCTTCTAATTCATTTTCAGCTCCTTGCAACTCATCACCAGAATCCTGTTTTGTAAAATATGAAAAAATGTTATTTTTTAA
Source organism: Chrysanthemum lavandulifolium (assembly GCA_022545495.1). Classification (NCBI taxonomy): domain Eukaryota; kingdom Viridiplantae; phylum Streptophyta; class Magnoliopsida; order Asterales; family Asteraceae; genus Chrysanthemum; species Chrysanthemum lavandulifolium. The sequence continues at coordinate 108,600,054 of CM040239.1, read as the reverse complement.
ATAATATTCCAAAAGTGACAATTATATTGTAATTATAACCATTTCATTTAGTTTATTTTACAAAGAATATGTTAAACCTCGTCAATTAGTAAACCATTTTTGAAGTGATTGATTATTTCTGCATCTTCCATGACTTTCTCACTTCGATATATATGCATGTTATTGTTGTGGTTAAATTCGGTGTATTTGATTTTGAACAAATACGGTTTCCTATTATAGCATTGAGCTCATTCGGAAAATATTCATCCGTATCCATGCCTTGTTTTCCATTATCTCCCACGCGAAACCCAATCATCCTATGGACATTCTTGTCAAAATAATCACTTGTGCGGATCCACTTTCATCGAATATTCGAACAATGATTTTGAACATGCACATATATTAATGATTAAGTTATTTTGTTTTTAAAATACGATAATTGAAAACATCTTACAGCGTCAATAATATATTTCAACACAGTGTATTTCGTACATGGATGCAACTGCGTATGTTTCTCTGTGGGTTCTGCAATGCCACCTTTTCCCGTTATTGGTGTTACTTTTGTATTGCATACTTTGCAACCAATGTAAGTCCAACTACTCTCATATTGTATGATGTGAACTGTCGCATAAACAACGCAGCATGTATCCTGATTGTGTTATTAATGTTAGATATACATTGTTGATGTTTAAAGAATGCCACGTTTCAATTGGAAACACCTACATCAATAATCGAATTAAAGTTTACAGACTTACCGGATCGATGTTGCGAATCATGCCTACCAATCTTTTCACACATCCTTGCATGAATTCCGTTGGTGTAACTACATGACTGACCTGGTCGTAGGATTCAATCTTGAATTCCCTAGGGTCATATCCCTCTTGCGATTCGTAGTTGTATTATGTATGAATTTTATTAACTTTATACAAATTACGTAGTTATTTATATAAACTTGTATTCTTCACGTTACCTCTTCCGGAATGAAACCAACGGCGGCAGATCCCTGTTAATAAAAATCTTCGTGCCAAATAAAGCGTTATGTATAGATGGCGTATCTGCGTCATGTGTAAGTTTAATGAAATCATATGAATGAAAAAACATACTTATTTTAATGGCGGCTATGGTGCGCTAAATTTAAAAAAAAAAAAAAAAAAAAAAAATCTTACTATCCCAGTATTTGATTTTCCCCAACACCAATAGAAAGTCTATATGTCCAAGTTGATCAAGTTTCTCCTTTTAATCATTCCACAATAATGCCCATTTATCCCAAAAGGTACAATCAATATTGAAAGACCTGTGTGGAGTGAAATAGATATGTGTTTATTTAAATTATAACATCACCATAAATATAATATTTTGTGTAAATAAATACGAATAACACATACTGAGCATCTTCAATGACAATACTCCTGCGGATCTTCCGGCCACCATGGCTATTGACATGTACACTTTTTCTAATAGCTACTACTGTTCCTAAAACATCTGCCAACAATAACGAAAATAAGGAAGATTAAAACATCACCTTTTGAATTTAAAATTACAAATTTTTCTAGCAACCAACACATACCTACACAATCATGTTCATGATACTCATTATCTGTGTTCAAGATATGAGTGAATAGCTCATTAATAAAACCAACGTAATTATCGTCTATTTGCTCAACTCTGGTCACTTAAGTTCCTTTGTAGAAACAAATTGTGTACTTGTGTGGTAACAACGGTAATCTACCACCATTTTCGGCCACTCCAAATTTTGAGATGATATAACATTGGCCCTCTTGTAAAAGTGGTTCAAATTTAAACATCGGTTCTTTTTGATGTAGACTTGGATTCGATTGAATTGTTTATACGATTACAAATGTTATAGTATATGATAAGTACTTTTCAATATATATAAATTATGCGTATAAATTCAAATTACCTCCGCATCTTGCAAAACAAAATCCAAACCGTATGGATCATGTTCTTCATTCAACTTGTGAGAATGCCAAATAGATATACATCTCCTTTTATTACCATGCTAGTAATCATAAATCAACATTCTCTAAAGGAGTTATCATTGATCATGTATGTTTACTCCGTAAACATTTACACATACATTTGTTGGTAAATATATTTATAAACATTGTTATTATTAATAGTAATAAACAATATATATACCTTGTGAACTACTTTGAAAATTGGAACTCTTCCTTTCAATATTTTTTTCACCAAATGCAAATCTCCCTAGATTAGAGTTATTCACTCTAGAACTATTACCTTGATACTTGAAATTAGAATCATGTATGGTGCTTCTGATTTTCCCAGATATTGATTTGGGATGTAAAGAAGATGTTTGGTTACCAAAACTCATTTTTGAGTTTCTGTTTCTTCCTGCACATTATTAGGCAGTGGGAAATTAAATAATAAATGCTAAACCGTTACCATAACAAACACAATTAAAATGACAATACCTTCCAACTCCTTTCCATATTTTAAATATTGATTCCCAGGTGTGTCGCTTTCTACCATTGGTATACCCAAAAGCGTCGATCGAGTGTTTCCCGTTGAACATGTTGCAGAATATGAAGAACGTTGTTGTAACGTCTTATTACTGATTGAAGAATCTAGAGTTTATAACCAAACAATACAGGATTCCAAATGAATTCAAACGTATCTAAAGTAATATTTAAATAAAAATATAAATTACACAATAATAAAAAAATATTACCCTCAAATACTGTTGGCACATTCCGCGAACGGCTTTGATAGTTCCTTCCTTATGGATTACTTTCAAAAGTAGTTTTACCCATAGCAATTGTTTTCTTACTGCGACTTTTATCAGCTGTTGTTTAAAATATAATGAAAACATTTTGTATTAATTAAAAAAACAAATCCAATAAAAATAATAATAATAAATAAATAAATTTACAAAATAATACATGAACCTTGTCTTCCTGGTGTGTCACTTTCTAATATAGGAGTTTTGGTTACATTGTTTTCCTTTTCAGAACAACCTCCTATAAATATATTCATCTCAACTAATTTACCAAAAAATTACAAAAACAAAACAATTTCTTTAATAACACTGGAATGATTAATAATCAACAAAATAACTTTTGAAAACCCTTTTACACTTTTGTTCAAGTTACCTTCAATCATACTTTTATCCATAAAATGTTTTTGCAGATGCCCAGTTTTAAAAGCTTCTAAGAAAAAACCAAACAAAAACATATGTTAAAACATAACAAACAATACTAAGAACAAACAAAACACAAAACAATTAAATAGTTAAAAAATACCATGTAGGTGATTTGGTGAATCTAAAACATCAATTTCTGAAACAACAATTGGTATATAAATTATACAAATACCATATAAACAAACACACATTACTAATGAAAATATAATGAAAACAGTTTTACCCATACCAAATACAACAATTGGTAAAATTGATTGACAAAACAACAACATATACAAAATAACTACAATACATGTTTGTTACTTTCCTGCAATAAAAAAACAAAAACATACAACATATACATAGAATACATGCAGGTTGTATGAATATATATATTAATGAAAAATAATTGAGGAAACAATAACAGTACAAAATAACTACAATACCTGTTTCTTGATTTCCTGATGTGGTTGATTCCAATACCTCAACATCGTTAGTTTTAGCTTTCTTATTGGTACGTGAATCATTTTTAAAAAATTAGATACCTTTAAACGCTAAACAGTAATACAAAAATCACAATAATAGAAAAACAATACAAACAATACAAAAATAAAACATCACAATAATACTTTTTGAAACAGAAGTACTACTCTTCATCTCTTTAACTCTTGTAAGCCTTTTAGATTGTCTTTGTGGTTGCATGTTTGAATAAACTGCGTGTATATAGTGACTCAAAATTATTGAATACGTATGTATGGAATGCCGATACAATATATTATATATACCTTATAAATTAGGATAAAATTTTATAGAATCATACATATAATCAAATTGTTAACCGGGCCTAAATATAGGCAAATAATATATCACCATATATATATTTTCATATATCACCATATATATTTTCCTAATATATCCACATATAATTAAAGAGATAATTATGAACAAAAAATAAAGAAATATTTATACCATTACAAAAACATTCGTGTATATAGATTATGATTTGGAGTATGTAACCAAAAGATTCATTAGCCTAGTTGGTTTGATTACTTGAGGCGTTTAAAAAGTATCATACAGATGCGTGTTCGAACCTCACCGTGTCCATTTTTAGATTATAATCACATGCATACGTGGCACCCAAACTTAACATTGCCTATGTGGCATTACGTGGCAAAACGTGGCATTACCGGCAATGACGTGGCATTACGTGTCATTTCGTGTGAATTATGACATCCGATATATATATATATATATATATATATATATATATATATATATATATATATATATATATATATATATATATAACATGAGGCATTTGGCATTAATGCCACCTTATTGCCACCTCAATGCCACATAATCAAATTTTATGCCACATAAGCATATGTTGTCCAACTAAGCAATTAATTGTTAATTTTCCGATTTTTTTTTTTTTTTGTAATTTTCGGATTTTTTCTAAAGATTTTTGAATTTTTTTTATAAAAAAGGTTCTTTACAAGGATTGAACCTTGGTTGTTTTGATAAATAACTTGTGTGTTTACCACTTAGGCAACAAGTTATTTTGATAATTATGTTGTATATTATAATCTATAAATGCAATTAATTTTCGAAATTCTTAAGCAATTATTTCTAAAATTCGAATTTAATAAAAAATGACCATGGTGAGATTCGAACTTGGGCCGTTTGTAGGATTAGTATTAATAACTTGTGTGTTTACCACTTAGGCAACAAGTTATTTTGATAAATATGTTGCATATTATAATCTATAAATGCCTAACCAATTATTTTCAATTTTATACATATCTTTTCCTTAAATATAGCTTCACATTTATCTTCATTATTTAAAAATCACCATTGATTTTAACACAGAATATTATCTCAAAAGAAACCTAGCCTTTTTTTCGTAAGTTTTAGGGTTTTGGTCGTTTATTTTAAAGATATAATCGATGACAACAAGAATATCCGTTGTTTGATTTCAATGATGTTTGTGTTACAGTGCACGATATCATAAACCCTAATGATTCATATAGTATGTGATAATGTTTTTCAAAATATCACAATGATGGAACATTGATGGAACTTGGTAATTCACTATTTAGCGACATTGTCCCTATCTCTAATGTAACAATATTATGTTGTATATGCAATTACACATAATATTGGAGGCAAGACGCACTTCTTGGTTTGATAAAGGGACATGTAGACGGCATTGTCATTCGATCTAAAAGATGCCTACCCAACAATATGTAAGATTTACGTATACATACATAATGTATGCATGTATATCTCGATCATGACATGTACATCTTATGTTAACATGATTAATATGTCTTAACCCTAATCTTAGAGATTTGTCAATCAAGTAAATAATCCGTTACTTAAGTCTTTGTTGTTTTTGTCTCATGGCATACTTTACCCTTATGTTGTTATAAGAAAGCTGGATAGTTAGATGCACATGTAGTATAGCATGCTATTCCACTTCAGTACTAGGTGATTTCTTGGTAGTCAAAGGCCACCATAGGTAATTAGGATTCCATTAGACAGTGTGGATGGACGACATAGAGGTTAATTATATCCTCGATGAAGCACTTTAAAATACATTTAAGAGAGATACGCCTATATGAAGTAACAAGGCTCGAGAAGCCAAGTCCATGCTCTCAAACTGTTGAACCCAAACCAAGCATAGTCGCACGGATAATGCTCGAGGATTGTGGCTTTGAAAGGGATAGTTGTTTGAATTTAATGGAAAAGCAAGAAAACAACATCAAAAGATACCGGATACACTACAAAACGCAAAATATCGATGACACGACTAATGCTCTTAGGATCACCGAACTCCGGTGAAAGAAGTGGACCGAGGATTACAAGGAATTTTGGACGACATTTAGGGAAGGATATAGAGGTAAATTAACAAATTTTAAATAGTTAACGTGTATATTGTATTTTATTTTATAATATTTATAGCTCTTATATGGCAACCCCATGTTATTTTTGCAGGGTTACACGGCTCTCAATGATGATACTACTGTGGATTTTAAAAGTACTATGACTGAAGATCAATGGAAAAGAGCAAGAGAAGAGGGGTTCTTGAATATATTAAAGCTAACAACTACATTAAGCACATATAACATGCATCTGCTTGATGCAGAGGGTAAACTGAAGAAGTATGACACCCCTGAACAAAGTAAGTGCAATATCCATGAACAAAAAGATTGATTTATACTCTTAATATGTTCACTGACTGTTCATATTCTTTCTGTGTACAGCTTTGAGGATTTCTATTACCTTCGTCTCGACTTTTATGAAAAGAGAAAGGTAAGTCGGATGTGGCTTCATTTCATTTTAAGAGATCAGACTAATCCAAATGTGGTCAAGATTAACTCGATCGTGGAACATCAAATACAGCCCACAATTTGTCAAGTGTGTCACGTAAAGGACAATAAGAGTCGGGAAGTCTAACGATATTTTGTTATAATATTTTTCTAGGTGCTTTTCAAGAGCTCTTTCTCGCTCACCTTTTTCATTTATCACCTTTGTTTTTGTTTTGCCAGAGGTAAGAGCAAGGGGTGCAAAGCTCAACTTGGCTTCCGCAAAAGAAAGCAATTTGCTTGAAGGACGGGATGTCCATATACATTTTCATGTCGGCGCTGTGCCAAAAGATGGATCTTCAGCTGGTGTTACCCTTGTCACGTCGTTGGTTTCACTAATTAGTTGTAGATGAATAAGATCAGATATTGTAATGACAGGAAAGACGACTTTGAGAGGCCTGGTTTTACCTGTAGGAGGGGTTAAGGATAAGGTCAGTAATTGCTTATTTCCTATATCTTAACATTCTACAACTATATATTAATTTTCAGGGATGTTCAGATATGCATTATTATGACTCTGTATAATCAGAATTAGATAACTAAAAGACAGAACTCATATTCTTATTAATGATTTACATTCTTATTTGCATCTGAATCTACTTGCAGCAGCGCTTTTCGTTTTCGTGATATTCACACAAAATTCAACTTTATGATCTTATAAAGATATATTGTATGCACACTTCACACATGCTCAAGAAGTTATAAATTTGCTTTCCTAGGTATCACTGTTAACATTTTCTTTGGTTTATTGTCTAATGTAATAGTTGAACTTATGTGATGAAGTGTCTAAATACTCATCATTTTGTACAATATAAACTCGCAAAATCATCCGAAAACACTCGAAACGCATCAAAATGATAAAAATATCACAAATCGTGTTTTATGTGTTTTAAATGCAAAATATCAAAATCGATGAAAACGATCAAATTTGCAAAAATGGCGCTTTAGTCCCCAAGTTTCAAAAGTTGTCAAAATCATCCCGGTATATCTAAATAAAGAAAATATCATTCAAGGTCCCGAAATATTTTAAATTGTCAAAACGGTCCTTGAATGAATTTTTAGTCAAATGGCGGAAAAGGTCCTTCAACTTTGAAAATTGGCAAGAATGGCCCCTGGAAACTTGAAAATGGCAAGATTGGTCCTTGTACTTTTTGAGATTGTCACTTTTGGTCCCTTGAAACATCTTTGCATAAATGGCAGCATAGGTCCCTCAAATTTCAGATTTGGCACTTTAAGTCCTTGTATTTAAAACCCTTTACACCCATTTTGGACTTGTCAATTCCCCTTGGACCCTGCCAACCTTTGGACCCCCTGTCAATTAGCCAATTTGACCCCCCTTGATTATTAATATCCGTCACCACAAGTCAAACAAACCCCTTTGGCGCTTTTCTTCCTTCTCCCCACTGACACCGCCTCAGATCACTCAACAAACCTATCCCCTCCTCTCCATATCACCCTCCTTGTCCCTCCACATCAACACAAAACAAATATCATTTAATGATTCCTCTACCCTTCACTCAACCCTCCACCGTTAAAATCCACTTTGGCGCCAAAATGATCAAACGGCCAATATCAACTTAAAGCATCCAACGCCAAATTTATTGGTGGGAAAGGTTCGGTGGACAAGTGGAAACATCTTGGAGCTATAAAAGAGAAAGAGAAGCAAGATGAGGGTAGCTAGTTTTATAAATTTTCTTAAATGTCGCTTTTTAAATTCATATTCTAGTTAAGCTAAAATGTTGTAGTTTCTGCTCATTTGTATTTCATTCAAGTTAAAACATCGATTGTGTTGTACTTTGGATTATTAATTTAAGTTTTCACTTAAATCTCAAAAATTCAAGTTCTTCGTTTAAATGTTCGCCACTTTCTTATGTATAAGCTTCTATTAGCTTATTTTTAAGCTCAATCTAGTTTATTACGACTTCTAATAGCTTTTGATAAGCTTTAAATGAAAAATCAAGCAAAATGTTCCATGGTCAATGAAAGTCAACAGAGAGCTTAAATTGCTATGGAACTGGATATTGTTGTTGCAGAACCTTGATTTGGGTTGGATTAGTTGTATTTAGTGTAGTATTGGATTGGGTTTTAGTCTGCAAATCAGCTGTTCATCTGTAAGTGAATATTTCACTTTTCATTTTCAAGTCTAGTTTGCATGATATTCTTGTATCAGTTTCTTTGGCCACCACTAGTTTAACTTTGTTAATGTAGTTGTATTTAGGTCTTGTAAACATAGTTTGATCACCCAAACAAGTTTGCTCGCTTATTATCTCATTTTAATTCCATATCAACAGTATCAAGGTGTTTGGTTCAAGTACTTAAACCTGCTCTTAAAGGTTTAGCCAAGAGTTAGAATCGGTTGGGTTGCATCTCTTTAGTCATTTGAGACTCTTATCTGCCTTACTTTTGTGCCCAAAAGCTCAATAGTCAAAATCATCTTTTAACCATCTTAACAGTCCACCGTTGGAATTTTAGCTAATCAAATACTTGTTTTGTGTTCCAAATTCATAAATAAAGCTTGAAATAGCTTCATTTTATCTAGTAACATCATATTCAGTTGAGAAATTGGCTTCAAAGTTCATATTAGTCAAACATTTCAAATCCTTCAAAAAGTCAAAATGCACAAATCTCAGTTTTGGGGCAAATAGGATGAATTTTCACAAGCTCATTTCTGAGCCATTTTCAATAAAACTTGTGGTTTCAAAAAGTCAACCTGGTCTATTTTCTTATCCTCATTTTAGTTTAATTTTGTGAATTTTTCTTGAGCTTCATATAAGCTCGTCAATATGGTGCTAAGTGCCTCATCATGTGGCTTGAGCAGTCTTCTGCAGAGCTTGTGTAGGCTCACCTTGGCTCACCAAGGTCTAATTTTTAGTTCTAAGGTTCTTGGCCAGGTCTTCTCAAGTTCCAATTGGTGGTTTTCTGTTCTCACTTATTTGATTGCTTATTCTTGGGCTTAAAGTTGGCCCTTAATCGCTTTTAAATTATTTCTCAAATCATCAAATCTTTGCATCTTGCATATTAGAGGTCAAGGCTTGTTGATTCTAGTTGCTTTTGGTCATTTTTAGCTTATAGTAGCTTCTGTTTCAGTTGGGTGCCTTTTGGTGTGCTTTTGGCTTATCCAAGTGCTTATTTATAAGCACTTGGCACATCAGTTCCATTTTTCTACACATAACCTCCTGTTTTTCTATTTTTCCTTTATTCCTTATATTATTTTAGACTTTTCCTGAAATTTTCAGATTTTTCTAAGTTGATTTGCTATTTTTCTTAATTTAAATTAGTTTTTAAGCATTTTTAATTAGCTTTAAATACAAATAATTAAGAAAAGGTTCAAAAAAAATAATTTTTCATTTTTCTTAAGTTTAGATAAATATATAAGTTATAAAAAGAATTTTTCCATAATTTTCTTGGCTTAATTTGTATTTTCTAGCATTTTAATTAGTTTTAAATAGTTTTAAATTAATAATAAATACATAAAAAGTCTAAAAAATATATTTTCAGTTTTAAAATTAGTTTTATAATATTTTAGATTTTCCTAAGTCTTAATTTTATTTTTCTAACCTTATTTTGTATTTTCTTTAATTTTAGAGTATTTATTAAATAGTTAAAATAGTTTTTAATTAATAATAATTAATTAAATAGTTTTAAAAATAATTTTCCTTTTCTAAAAATTTTCTTTTATTTTTAGGATTCCAAAATGTTATTTTCATATTTTTAGACCTTTTATTTCTTAGTTTTCACTTTTTATTTTGTACGATACGTAGTTTTAAACTTACGTTTACGTTTCTTTCATCGATTGTTGTGCTTTCCTAATCAGACTCCATTCCTTTCCAATCAATCAAGAGTGTAATAATTTAATCAAAACCTTTGCGATCACTATCCTTAGTGATCATTCCATCCTCGAGTTTGTGTTTACACACCATCAGTCTCCGGGACATAACGACCCGGAATTCAATCTATTCTCCGTGACTTCATTGTATTTGTGTCCGAGCGCTTTAAGTTTCTTACGGTCAGTCATTCACAAGTGGTGGCTTGTGTGATTAGACTTGACTGGTTCGGACGGCACCATTATGAATACAATGCGATGGGCATATCGAGATAGATCGTTGTGCTATTGTTAGAATTCTAATTCAATGAATGAGCCGCATTTGAAAAATTGGCAAATCAATAAGAATAAAAGTATATATAGGTAGGTTTTTGTTAGGACTAAAGTTTGATTAGTGCATTAAGTTAGTAATTGTCCTCCCCATGATATGTGAAAATAGACACATTACGGTTTATAGTCTTCAAGATGATTTTAATTACTGTATTACAGTGCTTTCTAAAGCTTAAAATAGTCTAATAAAAAAGTGGCGATCAGAAGTGTTAAAATGGTGCTTTATTGCTAACCTAAAACGCCTACTGAAAGGTGAAGCAATGGTGACGCTTCGATGGTATAAACGATTCAAAGGAGATATTCAGAAAACAACATCAAAGGATCTGGATACACCACAAAAGGCAAAATATCATATGACACGACGAATGCTCTTAGGATCACTGAACTCCCGGTAAAGAAGTGGACTGAAATATTCAATAATATTGAAATTTTCTTTTTTAACCATGTTTTTTATGTGACTAAAATGCCTTTTAAATTTATAATTATTATGTCTTTTAAGTTTTTTTGTGTATAAAACAATAATCTTTCACGACCTTTTTTATATCCGAGTTTTAACTTTGGAAGCTAATTGGTCTGCTCTTATTCTTTCAATTTCCAGATTGCCTCAGAAGGACTGAAACATCGTGTGTTTGAGATCTCATTGGCTGATCTCGAAAATGACGAGGATCATTCCTACAGAAAGATCTGTTTGAGGGCTGAAGATGTTCAAGGGAAGAACGTGTTGACCAATTTATGGGTATGTTACTGTATTCAGTTCAGTTATATGGTTTTTTTTGTATAGTGTACTGTTTATTGGTGTTAACATGCACTTTGTTCTTAGGGGATGGACTTCACCACTGACAAGTTAAGGTCACTTGTGAAGAAATGGCAATCTTTGATTGAGGCACATGTCGATGTTAAGACAACCGACAACTACATATTGAGGATGTTCTGTATTGGCTTCACAAAGAAGAGGGCCAACCAGGTCAAGAGAACCTGCTATGCTCAATCTAGCCAGATCCGTCAGGTATAAAGATTGACTATACTTGATGCCTGCAGCAGTCGGTTTGGTGCTTGAATTTTGTGTATGTTACATCTATGCAAGTAGTTTATCTTTCTGTGTTCTAAGTTTTACTTCTATTTTTGATATCATTAGATCCGTCGCAAGATGAGGGAAATCATGGTCAACCAAGCTCAATCTTGTGATCTTAAGGAGTTGGTCCAGAAGTTCATTCCTGAATCTATTGACAGAGAGATAGAGAAGGCAACATCTAGCATCTACCCATATATATCCTTGATCAGTTGGGCTCACATTCATGTTTAAACTTTCCTTGCATAAAGTTTAGAATGGGTATTACATAAAGTAAATAATGTCATTACCATTTGATGTATCAGGATTGATTGCGCCCCAAGATGCACCTGATTAACCTTTGATAGAATTGTGGTCACGGGTAATTTCATACGAGTTTTCTCCCATTTTGTATCATTATATAGTATATCCGTTTATATTAACTCCTATTTAAAAACACACAAATAACTTTCACCCTAATGCACATGGTAACCATCAAATTTTAGCCGTCTATTCTAATTACTAAGAGAAATTTGGACTATTTCTTTTTAGTAATTTAGTAGCTGCCTTTTAGTGAGCAAAGCATTAATGTTGATACTCTTTTTCTTTGCATTATGTGCTCAATGCTTACCGCAAAGGTATTTTGTAACAGAGCCAAGATTATTGGAAATTTTTGATAAAGAACAACCCAAGTTTATTAAATCAACTATTTTTTTTTGGTTAAGGACTTGGTATCTGAAAATATTGCTACAAGCCTACAACTTGGTCACTTATTGTTATTTATATGTTGATTCTTATAGATTTGTTAAAAGAATGTTTCAGTTTTGTGTTTCTAGAGACCATATTTTTGTTTTCTTTCTACCTAAATTCTACGTAAGTTATTTGCATGTACATTTACATATAATCAAGAAAGTCAAATGAGTCTTTAGTCGGTTCTCGAAGTGAATTGAAGGTGAACGTGAACAAAAGTTAAATCGGATGTCACCAAGCTATAGCTAAATATTACAAAAGGTGAAGCTAGAGTCGATTATATGCGTTTGTAAAGGTATGTTAAATTTCATTATCAAGTAGATGGTATACCACATAACTATTTATGTATGTGTGCGATAGGCTTACCTTTTATCACTTATGTGTAGTTTCTTTCATTCCTTAAAAAAAAATTCTTGCTGTCATTTCAGAAAGATTAAAAGATTTATCGGCATTATATGTAAACCCCTACAAGCGGTAATTTAGATGGTGTTTGTTTTAACTTATTTATAGCATGTGAACTTATTTTCTTTTGCTTATTTTCATAAGTCCATGTTTTACCTTTTTACTTATGAGCTTATCATCCCTTAAAGTTGGAAAATAAAGTCAAAGCCAAAAATGTCTTGACGAAAAAAATAAACAAAATTCTAAAAACAATTGTTTTATAATATTATTGACAATTCTAAAAATGTATTTCGCTTAACAAAAACAAAAACAAATAATTATAAGTCATGCCCGCCCATTGGTGGCTTAAAAATATATATATATATATATATATATATATATATATATATATATATATATATATATATATATATATATATATATATATATATATATATGTCAATAGCTAAGAACCGAAGCAAATAGCTAAGATTCATGGGCAACGGAAGGGATGAAAGCACACTTTTTCATGGAATTATAAACAATAGACGTAACCGGTCTAGGATTTATGGGCTCAACATCCAAGGTGAATGGATTACTAACCCGACAGTAATCAAAAACCATCTTTTCTCCTCCTTTGCTGATCGTTTCAAAGAAGTTAATCATTCAAGGCCTCTCTTCTCCAGTGATCTGTTCCAACGACTCTCCTTTGATGAGGTACAATCTCTTGATCGTCCTTTCTCTACTGATGAAATTAAAATGGCAGTTTGGGATTGTGGTAGCTCTAAAGCCCCAGGTCCCGATGGATTTACGTTTAAAGTTTTCAAAAAACATTGGGCCACCATCGAATATGATGTTGTTGCATATGTCAAAGAATTTGAATCTTCAGCTCTTATACCACGAGGGTGTAATTCTTCATTTCTTACCCTTGTTCCTAAAGTGGACGATCCCCTGGTAGTGAGTGATTTTAAACCAATTAGTTTAATTGGTTGCCAATATAAAATTATTGCTAAGATCCTTGCTAATCGCCTCTCAAAAGTGGTTGCTTCGGTTGTTGGTGATGTTCAAATGGCATATGTTCGAGGTCATCAAATCATAGATGGCCCTCTCATGGTGGAAGAGATAATTGCTTGGGCTAAAAAACATAAAAAACGCCTGATGTTTCTTAAGGTCAATTTTGAAAAAGCTTTTGACTCATTGAGTTGGTCCTTTCTTTTCTCCATCCTTGAACAGATGGGTTTTAGCTCTAAATGGATAAATTGGATCCATTGTTGTTTGAAGTCGGCGTTTGCTTCAGTTCTTGTCAATGGATCACCTACCAAAGAATTCAAAATTGAAAGAGGGCTTAGACAAGGGGATCCACTATCCCCTTTTCTATTTATTCTTGCGGTTGAAGCCCTTAATGTAGCTCTCCTTGAAGCTACAAATAATAATGTTTTTCACGGCATTCATGTGGGTAATGACAAAGTGCATATTTCTCATCTCCAATTTGCGGACGATGCCTTGATTATGGGGGAATGGTCTCGTACTAATGCCAAGAGCTTGTCTAGAATCCTCACTTGTTTCCAACTTGCTTCCGGGTTGAAAGTTAACTTCAACAAAAGCAAGCTTTTTGGTGTTGGGGTATCTATGGCTGAATTAGAGTCTCTTGCTTCAACAATTGGTTGTCTTGCATCGCAATTTCCTTGCAGTTATTTGGGACTTCCTATTGGTGCTAAAATGTCAAGGTGTAAAAATTGGAAGCCTATAATTGATAAGTTTCACAAACGACTCTCTAAGTGGAAATCAAAGGCTCTATCGTATGGTGGTCGGTTAACCCTTATAAGATATGTTCTTGGAAGCTTGCGAGTATACTATTTCTCCACCTTCAAGGCTCCCAAAAAAATCATTGGTGAACTTGAACGTATTAGAAGAAAATTCTTTTGGGGTGGATGCTTGGATGAAAATAAAATCGCTTAGGTTTCTTGGGATAAAGTTATTGCTCCTAGAAATAAATGGGGTCTTAATATTGGAAGCCTAAAATCTTGTAATCAAGCCATGCTTGCCAAATGGTGGTGGAGGTTTCACATTGAGCCTCACGCCATTTGGTGCAAAGTGATCAAGTCCATTCATGGTCCGTTAGGAGGTTTCCATGATAACTCGAATCTTAAGGCTAACTCAGGTCCTTGGTATCATATCATGAAGGTTAAAGACGATCTTGCTACCCTCGGCATTAATTTATGCTCTCTTTTTATGAAGAAAATTGGGAATGGTAATGACACTAGCTTTTGGCATGATAAATGGATGGGTGTGGATCCTCTTTGTGTCTCGTTTCCTCGTCTATATCGGTTAGAATCCAACAAATGTTGTTCTGTGAGTGATAGATGTCCTATTGTTGTAGGAGATTCTAGTATTGCACCACTTAGTGTGGATTTTGGGCCATTGGGTCTTGATAATCCCCCTGGACTTATTTCCCATTGGTCATGGTGTAGAAGCATTGGATCCATCAATGAGGTAGAAGAACATAATAACCTGGTAAGCACTTTATCCAACCTCCATCTTTGTGCTACAGAGGACACTTGGGTTTGTTCTTTAGATTCTTCTCGAAAATTTTCAGTAAGAGGAATGAGAAACCTTATCACCTCACTTCACACCCTTGTCCCCTCATCACCAACGAGATGGAACAAAATTGCTCTGGCCAAGATCAACATTAATACTTGGCAGGTATCGAACAAGCGAATGCCTACACGTATCAATCTTGATCGTAGGGGTGTAGATCTTGATTCTGTGAGATGCCCTATGTGTGATGAAGATGTTGACACTGAAGATCATGTGTTTGTCTCTTGCAAGATTGCAGTAGACACTTGGAAGGAAGTTGCTAAATGGTGGAAAATTCCCTATGATTCATCTTTTGATCTTCACGATGTGATCCATATGGCTGACAACACTATTATCACTCGAAAGCTTGTCAAGTTTCTTGACGTCGTTGTTCAAACAACTATTTGGACAATCTGGAAGTTTAGGAACAACATGGTCTTCTCCAAAAAATGCCCAAGCAAAGACCTTCTTCTCAACGACATTAAACTTATGTCTTTCAATTGGATTTCTTCTAGATTTAAAAAAGCATGTCTAAATTGATTAGAATGGCTTATTTATCCATGTAACGCTCTTTCCTTATCTTGTAACTTTTCCTAGCGCCTTGCTAGCTTTCTTTTATTCAATCGCCATTCAAAAAAAATTGTCAACAGTAGCTAGTTTTCATAACACATATTCTTTGGTTTTAGGGTTTCACATTTAGCGACACATCATAAACTCAATATGTAACTTTAGTTAAGAATAACATAATTGAAGACAAGTTTAAGGTCTCACGACAACCTTACAGTGAGGAGACGAACAAGAGAGTGTCGAATGAGAGTGAATCAAAGACAATGTTTGTAACCCAAGCTTGCTAACCCAAGAGTTCCTAGTTTGCTAATAACCCAAAAATCCTTTTTCTTCCTTCTTTCTTTGGTTCGACAACAAGATGTAATGAGATGGAGCTTTTATATTTGTATTTTTTAGCGAGTTTACGTGAAGTGTGAAGAGCAGAGTATGTGTCGAGTAAGCTTACTGAGTTGAAGAGTGTTCAAGTGAGAGATAAGGAACCAAAGAACTAGAACACCGACTAGCTCTCCCAAAACATAAACCCGACTCCTAAGCTTCCCAAAACGTTATGCTTGCTAGACAGTAGGGGAGGATGAAAGTGAGATTAATTGTGAGTTTTTAGAAGTTTGCGTGTGTGAGTTCAAGGGTGACCATTTCATCTCCCTTTTATAGCCTAAGCACATGATGACCTTTACATTTAAAATATATCTTGTTTGCATGGTTTCAAGTAAAGAAGAAAAGAGTTTTGGAAGGGTTAGGCATGCACACAAGTTCAGTCGAATACAAAGGCATGAGGAAGTGTTGTCTAGTCATGTTTGGGTGTGTTTGGTAAGGGGAAATAAAGGGAGAGAAATGGAAATGCCTCCATTTCCATTGTTTGGTAGATCAAAGAAAACAAAAAGCGGAGAATTCGAATATCTCATGGAGAATTGGCCTTTGTATTTTTAATTCTTTGATTTCCTTTGTGATTAATTATGGAAATGGTGGGGACAAGAGAGAATTGGTTGGTCTACACAAATAATGTATACGCGTCTATCCGACAGCAGAATAGAGGTTGTATTGGCTAATTTTTGTTACTCGTAACTTAAGCTAAAGTTTGAGATAAGTCACGTTTTTTTTTTTCTTTTTTTTTAAACTCGTATACAATAATTTTTGTAGTGACTAATTTTTTGTTACTCGTATACAATAATTTTTGTAGTGACTAATTTTTATTATTTATTTTTTTAATGATTTTCTCATCAAACAAAATAATGTCAAATAAATAATTTATCAAATAAAAAAAATTGCTTATTTCTCGGTCAAATCTCTTTTGTTACCAAACACTGGAATCCAAAAAAATTCTCTACTGATTTCTATTCTCTGAATTTCTAATCTCTATTTCATTTCTATTCTCTAGATTTCTCTCTACCAAACGTGCCCAAGTGTATTAGAAGCGCATTACCCATATGTTATCAAAGTCAAGTCAAAAGGTGGTGTTTAATATATCTTAAAAGTTAGTGATGTGAATGTTTGTAAGAGCAGTTACATTAATTACGCTCGACCGGCGTTAAAATGAAAATGTGTGGTGTTATATGGCGTTAACCCGATGGGAGTTCGGCGTTATAACGCCGTTATTGGGGCAATGTTAAGCTCATAACGGGCGTTAAATGTAAAAAAAAAATCATTTCACCCCCCTAAACCATTTCAAATAAATTTTCACTTACACCCCTCAACCTATTCAAATTCAAATTTAAATTACACTTGGTTAATTTAGTGGATAAATTCAAATTCAAATTTGAAATTTAAAATCAAATATAAGCGGATTTATTTAAAGTCAAAATCAACTCGCTTATATATACAACTCTACAGAGTTGTTTAGAACACAACATACACAAGTTACACACAAAAAAATGTCTTGCAAAGATTTTTCAAAGAATTCCCAAGTCCGGAAAAGTTGCCGAAACCGACTTTCCAACTCCAAATCGCTTGTCGAAAACCGCCTTTACAACTCTACCGAGTTTGAAGTTTACTCAACACCACCGAATCATCTTCCGGTTTCCAACCTGAAAATGTATTTTAAACTCTCCACCGTGAACAATCCAATTGTTCCAACTCCCCGTGAACAGTCCACAGGTGGATCTTCAAAACAACCCCCACGGGTTAAGTGAGGCTTCCCTTCGTCAACTAGAACAAGATATTAAAAACGGTAGGGAGATTATGGAAGAGCAGGCATGCGAGGAAGTCGCTCGTCGTGAGCAAGAAGCAAGGAAGCTTTCAAGATCTTCAAGACAACTACTTGACATAATGGAAACTCGGCTCTTTAATGGCGAGTTTAATTCCCCTTCAGTCACGAGAGGTTGGGTCTCGATGATTCGCTTTTTAAGCTTTAGTAGTTTTATTTTCATCGATGTCGTTGTAGTTTTAGTATGTTAATGTAATTCGTGCCTTCTTGTTTAATGTACTTTGTGTTTTAATGTTAAATGTGATATGTTTTTAATAAATGAAGTGTTTGTTTTAGTTTAGGGTTGAAATTGAAAATATGAAATGTTAAAGTTTAAGTTGGGATGTTATTGATGTAAGTGTTTTTGGGGACGCGTTCGAAATGTTAAAGTTCGATGCGGCGGCGTGGACGGTGTTAAACTTTAACACACGTTATTGTTGGAGATGCTCTAAGAATGAGAGTGTGTTGTGTTTCTGTGGTTGCGACAGCCTAAAAAAAAGTTGGTTTGCTTTGCTTTTGTGTCTGTTAACTTGTGTTTCTATTTCTTCAAACCCACACGCAAGGAAGAGGTGGAGAGTGTGAATATTGTTTCGTGTGGCAGTAATAGAAAAGAAGGAAAGAATAGATGCATGACCTTGACCTTGTGTACGTGATACAAGATTATTGTGTAATAAGTTTGAAATGTCCACACGTCATGGGTAAACAACGAGGTGCATGTCAAGATTATTGACCAAAAGTAAAATAATGTCGTTCCTTTATAGGATGCTCACATGCTACTGAGCATTGCCAAAAAAATAAAAATAAAGAAGTGGTTGGTCGGCATATGAAAACGTTATTACATTGTGGTCCTTGTTATACTTAGTTACCTACTTGCATGGGAAAAGGAAGAGTGTGTGGCCTTGAGTGTTGTTTGTTCACACAATTCATGTTGCCAAAATACATAATTTTCCTTTATGTTATGTGTTGTCGAAAAAAAAAAAAAAAAAAAAAAAAAAACTAAGTAATTTAGATGGTATTTGTTTGGTTAAGTGCAAGGCCAAAAAAAGAAATGAAATAAGATTAAATAAATTAAATAAATTTTAAATATTAAGTGGTAAATTCGATATCAAGAAAAAAATGGTTTGAAACGTACTTGTCGGTTTTGGGATTTATTTATTTATTTATTTATTTTTATTTTTTTGGTAAAGGTTTATACATTCGTAAAAAAAATTATGGCACCAAAATGGGCAACGGTTCGCGTTTATATTTATTAGTGACTTGTAAAATTTTGCGGGTTGTGATAAATGATGTCTTGTTAAGAAAATCAGGAGGGGATATAGAAAAGAGATGCGTAAGGGGGAGGGAGGGGATATAGAAAAGAGATTCGTAAGGACATTGGTGTTCATCAAACGTGACGTGTCGAGAAAAAATATTTTGTGGTGGAAAGGTCCGGACAACTAGAACCGAGATGGTAGGCGGGATAGCCTACACAAATGCACGGTATGGCTCTATGAGCTAATTTATTATGGGAATCAAGGTGCGGGAGCGATGGCAACCATATATACGAAGGCGAGAATAATCGGATTCCTTGTTAAATAATTTTGTACATAGAATGTCATTGTTTATGGCGGTTGATGGAAGAAGGTTAAGGAGAAAATGGCCATAAGAAGAGCCTGAAGTAGAACATCGGAAGGCTGATTCGTTCACAACAAATGCTAGTGAACAGGAAGAATTGCAGACGCAATAAACCTGACGATTACTTGACTTCACGAGTAGAGAAGAACAAATTTAAATTGAAAACTTTTAATAATGAATTGAATGCATACAACTATGCTGGAATGTTGGTTAAATAGACCTAAGAATCCTAATTGTAAACCGACTAGAAGTAGTAGTTTCCTAATTGCATACTAATCCTAATTAACAAATAAAAGATAAGCATAAGAAAAGATTCCTAATAAAACTAAAAAAATCTGCTGTGACTTGGATTCCTTGCTCCCCAAGTTTCCTATTCCTTGTTCCCCAAGTTCAAATTTGTTTCCAGATTATCCACTTCATCATTCTCTCCCACTTGAAAAGGACTCGACCACGAGTTCTCCTGAGGGTAAAGGAGTTCATCAGGAGAGTAGTAGTCAGCCAAATCTGAAATGTTGAAAGTATTGAGATTGCCATGTCTTCGGTAGGTCTACTACATATGCATTGTCATTTATTTTTTCAAAATTCGACAAGGACCAATCTTCTTCTTCTTCAACTTGTTGTAAAGCCAACCGGAAATCATTCTTTTCAGAATGCACCATAACAAGATCACCTTCGCAAAAATCTTGGTTCGGCGATGCTTGTCTTTATCCTCCTTATATTTAGCATTAGAAGCTACAAGTTTTAGCCGGACATCAGTTTGAATAGCTTCAATCTTCTCAGCAAAATTCTTAGCAGCAATGTTATAACCTGGGATTTTTGGTAAAGGAACCAAATCAAGTGTGTGTTTTAGAGGCTTCTGGTAGACAATAGAGAATGGTGTTCTACCCGTTGAACGATTGACCATGTTATTGTAAGCAAATTCAGCAGGAGCTAAACAAAGATCCCATTGTTTTGGGCGATCACTACACATGCATCGAATGATGTTCACCATTGTCTTGTTGACAACTTCTGTTTGCCCATCAGTTTGGGGGTGGAATGAGCTGCTATATTGCAAGTCAGTCTCAAAAAGTCGCCATAAAGTGCGCCAGAAGTGGGACAAGAATTTAGTGTCTCTATCAAAAGTGATAGTCTTTGGCACCCCATGAAGCCGAACTACTTCCCAAAAGAATATACCAGCAATATGTGACGCATCATATGTTTTCTTGCAAGGAAGAAAATGCGCCATTTTTGAAAAACAATCAACCACTACAAATACGGAATCATAAGATCTTTGTGTACGTGGTAATCCTAAAACAAAATCCATCGATATATCCTCCAATGGAGCTTCGGGAATTGGCAGAGGAGTATATAATCCGGTGTTTTGAGACTGACCTTTGTTGGTTTGACACACGAAACACTTTTTAACAAATTTATTCATGTCTCGTTTGATTTGTGGCCAATAATAGCGTTCTTCAACCAACTTTATGGTTTTGTCTCGACCAAGATGGCCACCAAGACATCCCCCATTAAGTTCTTGAATTAAGTGCTCTCTAAGCGACCCTCGAGGTATGCACAACCGATTCTTAAAGAATAAGAACCCATCTTGAATCAGATATAACCCACCTGGAATACATGTTTTGTTTTGTTTCCATACTTCTGCAAAGTCGTCATCTGATATGTACAAATCTTTCAAACAATCGAAACCAATGAATTCACTTCCCATGGTTGTAAGTAAAATTGTTGGTCGACTTAAGGCATTTGCTACCTTACTCTGAGTACCTGCCTTGTGCTTTATGACGGACGTAAATTGTTGCAAATATTCCATCCAACGAGCATGCATACGACTGATCGACTTTTGCTTGTTGAAATATTTCAATGCTTCATGGTCTGTTTGAAGCACAAATTCTTGCTGGAAAAGATATCGTTCCCAATTATTAACAGCCCGTACGATAGCATAAAATTCGAGTTCATAAGTGGCCCACTTATTTCGAGCTTCACTAAGTTTCTCACTAAAGAATGCTACAGACGCCTTCTTGTGATAAAACTGCTCCAACACCAATGATGGAAGCATCGGTTGCTAACTCAAATGGTTTTGAAAGTTTGGTAAGACAAGAACAGAGGCGGATGTGAGTTTCATTTAATTAGTGAGAAGTCATAGCAAGATCTTCTCCCCAATGAAAACGCCCTTTCTTTAGGCATTAAGTGATTGGAGCCAAGATTGTACTAAAATCCCGAATGAAGCGACGATAGAATGTTGCCAAACCATGGAAACTTCGAACATCACCAATTGTCTTAGGTGTAGGCCAATCTTGTATGACTTTAATCTTTTCATCATCTACATGGATACCGCTAGCACTAACCACAAATCCTAAGAAAAGTAGCTTGTTAGTCATGAAGCTACACTTCTTCAGGTTTACAAATAGCTTATGTTCCTTCAAAGCCATAAGTACTTCTCGTAGGTGGTCTAAATGCTCTTCTTCTGGCTTGCTATAGATAAGGATATCATCAAAGTACACAACGAGAAATTATCCAATGAAGGGCTTTAAGACTTGATTCATTAATCGCATGGACGTGCTCGGAGCATTAGAAAGCCCGAAAGGCATCACAAGCTGTTAATACAAATAAGCCGTAAAAACGTTTATTTATATTTTACGATCTTCTAATGTTTTGTCGATAACAAACGTAAAATCATTTTAACGAAACAAATAAAATACGTAATGTGGAAAACTAGAAGGGGGGGTTGAATAGTTTTGCCAATTAAAACTTCCTTTTAAACTATTTAGATCGACTTATGTCAATCTTATTTGGATGTGTGTGTTGGATGTTGATAAACAAACATATAAAGGTATGTAATGAAAGATAAGAGTAAGAAGCACAAAACCACAACGCGAGTATTTATAGTGGTTCGGCTACAAGGACACATTCCTTGCCCTACTCCACTCCCCGAGGCACCTACTCAAGAGTTCGTAAACACTACACCAATCTCCTTATGGCGGAGAAGCCTTCACAACGTCGCCTACCCTTTTTCCGGTGCTAGGCTAACCACCGGGTTCTTTCACTCCAAGGTGAACCACACCTACACAACGTCGCCTACCCTTTATAAGGTACTAGGCTAAGTACCTAGTTCTTTCACACCAAGGTGAACCATACCTACACAACGTCGCCTACCCTTTATTAGGTACTAGGTTAAGCACCTAGTTCCATTGCAATAGAGGAACTACTACCCAACACTACACCAACGACTAATCCCAAATGAGATCAACTCCTTTCTACAACATCATCAAGGATATCAATATCCTTGGATCTAGTACTAATCTATCTTGTACATCGAAACACACCATGTCGAATGTACATCTAAGGCACCTTTCACTAATGCCTTTAACTAGATCTTCAAGACACCCTTCCCTAATGTCTTGTGTCTTGACTTCTAAGCAACCTTCACTAATGCTTTTAATCTTGACTTCTAAGCACCCACCACAAGTGCTTATGATATGGACGATAGATACCCTTCACCAATATCTTCGTCTTGAGACTTGAGACACCTTTCACAAATGTCTTCAAGACTTCTTAGAAAAGAAAAACAATCACCAACAAGAAGACTTCAGTAGTCTTGATGATGAGGAAGCATGGAAACTCATGGACTTGAGCTTGATCGACTTCAAAAGTGGTGATCTTGCCTTTAAGAGGAACCTAGAAGATCACACAAAAACAAAACTACAAACATAGATCTCTTGGATATGAGGTTAGAGAGTTTTTAACTCTAGGGGAAAGTATGTTAGAAAGGGGTGAGAAACAATGAAGGAATGGCTCACTATTTATAGAGGAAAAATTCTACTGTTCCCCGGATCCCACGGCGTAAAGCTAGGGATCCGTGGGACGCTCCTCTTTACCCATGGGTATTTTGGTTATGGGTTATGGGTCATGGGTTGATCCATGGGTTTTTAGCTAGATATAATGTATCTCTTGAGTGAAATGCTCCTAGTCACATGGGTATGGGTCAAAACCATGGGTTATGGATATTATCCATATATGATATAAGCATGGTGTCATGCAATGGGTTATGGGTCAAGCTCCATGAGTCATGGGCTTTGGGTTGTACCCAACTACATTCAATGTATTTGCCCAATGGATTATGATACTTAAGTTTCTACCCCAATATACTACATACTAGTTATGTGTATATTTTACCCAAATATGTAAACACTAGTTGTTGTACATATATAATATTAAATTATAAAATCACTTATACTTGTTTTAGTGTTTTATGTGAAAGTTTGAATATGTTAGAAACTATTAGTTCAAACCATTTACGTATTTTATTTGTTTCGTTAAAATGATTTTACGTTTGTTATCGACAAAACATTGAAGATCGTGAAATATAAATAAACGTTTTACGGCTTATTTGTATTAACAATCTCCCCTTTTGTTGATGACAAAACATAAAATTATTTTAAGGAAAAGCTAAAATTGTAAAAGTTTGAATTGTAGTTTTACTTTCTTCTCCCTTTTTGTCGAAACAAAAGAGCTTCGAAGGAAACTAACACATTGTTTTTAGGAAAAACATGTGAAAGAAATAAAAGAAATAGAGAGCAAGTAACGGAAAGGATCTCGTCTTTACTCCCCTTGACGAGTCCATCCCTATGTAACGTCAAGAAAGTAATATTAAGCTAGTTTGTTTGCAACTAAGTTTGCAAAAAGATTTCGTCTAAGTGACGAATGTGCTCCCCCTTGATGATTGCAATTTTGAAAGAGGATGTCAAGAAATGTAATCCTAATATTGCATGTAATTTGCAATGTATTGCTTTGACATAAAGCTCCCCCTAGCTTTAGGATGTCAAAGTCTTCATGTGTAAATTGAATAACTACAAAACAAAGATTATAAAATAAGTATAATGCACAATTTCCTGCATGTGTGATCCAAGTTAGTAAAAAATAGTTTTCTGTCTCACGGATCCCACGGTTCCCTCCTAGTAGGGATCCGTCTAGGCAATTTTGAGGGATCAGTCTGGCTGATGAATAAATTCAGCAAATGGTGGTATAACAAATAATGTTATCACAAAAGTGAAATATGAATACAACGTAATCATATACTCAGAAATATAGCAAGTAGCATGTAATTTCATTTAATAACACTAGAGTTATGATATATATGACTCTAAAAACAAAAGAAATAAAAAAAAAATGACTAGGAATTTCTAGACCAACTATCGCTTGATGCTAGGACACCGGCCACTAAAATCTTCTAGCTCAAGTTTTGTTTAGGTTTAATCTCGTCGAAACGTTCGAGGAGATGATAGAACATGAAACGTTGGTCTTCTCGTACTTCATGTATCAAACTTTCAACATGTTGACAATGATAACAATCTTTGTCATGGCTAGGTAGTGGCGGCGGAAGAAATGAAATGGCTTGATGCGAAGGATCAAGTGAAGCGGCTTGGGAGCTTCAAACGACGGAGGGATTGGTGGGCGCATTTGAGAATGGCTCGACAAAGAATGATGGTGGTGGTAGAAGTGTCAACTTCCATATGGTCGGGTGGTTGACTTTGATAATTTCTCATAATCCAAATGGGATTATATGATGGAAACGCGAAAAGGAATCCAAGCAAATGTTGACTCAACACCTTGATTTTGTACCATTATTCCTCCTAATGAGGAGAATGTTGTCGGTGGAGGAGGATGAGACGGCCTAGAGGCAAATCTCTAAATTGTAGAGGTGTGGTGATGATAGTGGAGATGTAAAGAGATAGCTCTAGGAACCAATGGTGATGGTTTAGTGGAGATGATATTGTTTGGCTTAGGAGGTATTGTGGTGTTCGGCGTAGGTAGTTTTGTGGGTACTATCCTTTTAGGAGTTGGTTTGATTGGTTGAGAAGAGATCCTTGCATTTGTTGGCTTGACAGGAGATGATTCGGTTGAAGAAATTTCGTGTACAACACGAGCAATTTTCTTGGGTGGTTCTTTGGTGGATAAGTTACTACTTGGAGTTTTCCTCATGATAAGATGATTTCAAGAAGTTTGTAAGGGTTTCTTAAGTGCTGAAAATTAGGATGAAGGTGATGACTATGGAAGTCCTAACAATGTGGTTTATAAAGCAAGAGATTTGGCAAGTGCATTTAAGCCTTAAGCCACTAAAATTCATTGGAATGTGATGATTAACATGCACAAGAGTCAACTTCAGAGTTTGTACTGATCTAGGAACTCATTTAAGATGAGATGGAGTGTTTGAGTTAAAAAGATGAGTTGAAATGATTATTTTAGCTAGATTTTGACTTAATCTGTCAACCGGATCCCGCGGTTCCCTCCTTTGAGGGATCCGGCTAGGCTAATCCTAGGGATCCGGCTCTTAGCAGCTATGGTAGAGTAGAAATGATGTTTCTAAGGTCTAAGATCTATATCATCTTGAGTGTTTCAGTCCTCCTAAGTGTCTTAAATGAAGGGGTGCTTAAGTACTTGAAGGTAATGAGTGATGTAGCTAATGATTGCCTTTTATGGAAGAAATTGGAACTTTCATGAGTACCAATTAATGAACAAGGATGACACTAAAGATGAGAGTGTCAATTGAAACTAAATGATCCTAGAGATCAGATAGTGACTTAGATTAATCCCTTGGAAAATATCCTAGAGACTTAAGATGGAAAAACTAGGATTTGATCAATTTTGACTAATTTTGTCGTAAGGATGATTATGATCAATTTTGCTAAAAGAGGTTTCCAACATTTTAGATATGAGGGATCATGTGAAAAGTGATGTGTGAGCTTGAGAGCGGAAGAGTAATGGATTAAAATGAAACGATAGATCTACAAGCGTCTTTGAGTGTGATCTAGGTGAGTTTATGTGTGAGTGGGAAGGATCTACTTAACTTGATAAGGTCTTAATTTGCCTTAAGACACTATGTTTAGCTTAGTGTGAGGTGTTCTAAGGATATGTTTGAAATACAATTCTTGCAATTGCATTTTACATTGCTTAGGATCCCACGGTTCCCTAAGTGTAGGGATCCGTCTAGACAAACTTTGGGATCCGTCCATCTGCTCAGCAGAACCTTTACAAAAGGTATGCAATGATATTGACAATGCATTATATTCCAAGGTCATTTTAAAGGGGTTCTAACACTAAGATATCAAATGTAAGATGTTTTATTTCATGAAGGAAATAGGATTACATTGATAAAGCACGAGTACAAGAGGATTGATCCTATTTGAAACACTATTAGGTTCCTTGAATGTTTTCGCTAGATGGATCATCAAATGGTTGATGAGTGTTGGCGGATTCGTGAATGAAGAACGCCTTCATGAGGGAAATGTTCAATGTTCCATCATCTTGTTCACAAGTACGCATAACGGACTTTGAAATCGAGGATCAAAATGCATGACATTACGATAGAGGCGTCAAGAACATTCCATATGGAATGAGTTTATTCTTAGAGCCTTGAAGGTTTACAATTAGCCTTGCAAGAAGTAGGCGAGATTGTATGGTTGTTGTGTTAGCACAATACATTATGTGAGCACAACAGTGGGAAGGATTTCGATTTCTAAGACTCCAAACATTTTCACGTGGGATGAGTGCAAGGGGCTTGTACTCTTCAAGAATATCCCGTGTAGATGATGTTTGGATTGGAGTGATGGGGTTTGCATAATATGCGAATTAAGTCTTGTGGGAAGGAATGTGAGAACAATACGGACTATTTTCTTCACGAAAGTTGAAGAGAGAATCAAGAGACCAATCTTCGATGAAGGCACATTGTCCATAATTTGGAATTCGGAGAATTTGAGCAAATTGCCCAAGAGTCAAAACAAACTTTTGGTTTCGATCCAAAACCAAAGGGATGAGAACGATCCTCGTTTTAACGAGTTCGACTTGACGGAAGAATTCCAATACAAACCTTGGACATATTTTCTCGTTAATTTCGAGAAGACATTCTAGTCCTATGGCTCGGAAGGAGGTATTGATACCTTCTTCGAATTGTAGAGAGGTGTCTGTCGTCCTTCATGGAAGTGACGGGTTTCGAGATTATTGAACCCACGGACATGATTGCCAGGTGTGTTGGGCTCAAGAGAGATGTTCGGAGTGTAGACGCTAGAGAGTGAAAAATCAAACTCATATACGTGCGACATAGTGAAACCTATAGAAAAAAATGAGTTAATAGAAAGTGATGTTTGTAGTCAACCTATGATTATCTAACGTTTTTATTAGATTTTTATTAACGATGGTTTTTAACAAAAAAAAACACTTAACTCACTTATGGTTTTGACATACTAGTGGAGTATTACTTTTAGAAGAAAAGTGGTTTTTAATTTGCATGAAAAAGTGTTCTCCAGTAGGACGGATCCCACGGTTCCTTTATAAAATGGATCAGGCTAGTATATCTTCCGGGATCCGTAGATCTGTAGTTACAGAAATAGATTTTATGATGAAAAGCATAGGTTTTTATATCTCATAGTTTTATATCAAGATATGTGTTTTAGCCTATATTTTTGTTTAACATGCATACATGTCTTCTAATGTATTACGAGAGAATGAAATAAAATAAAGAGAAATGATAAACACATTGTGATAATAATAACCTATATAACTAGACTATTAGTAATATTTTTGTAAGATATAACTTTTCACATACACATCAAACCATAACACAAAGTAGCATATAGATGGAATTCTAGAGAGAGAAAGTTAGAGGTTTAGGGAACTTAGTGAGAGAAAGTGAAAGATATTATTATGAGCTCCAACTCTCTACCTTGGAAGGTAGAGAGTATTTATAGTCTTACATAAACGCCACACATCGGGTCGTGGATCGTGCATACAGGTGGGTAAAGACCCGTCCGTCCTCCACGGTGATACTTAACTAAATACTACTTAACTTAAAATAACTACGACTACGAGCTTTCTAATGATTACATATACTGAGGTGACCGACTCTTTAATACCGGAATTTCTAATTCCTAACAATCTCCCCAAGGGAGGTCACCTCAATCATGTACCAAAATACATTGAATACAACCGGATAATACATTAACAATTGATCTTGCATTCTTGATGTAGTCCTTTGCTCCTAAGCTCGTAGTCATTGATTCATCACATTGCATGTTTGGTTACTTCAAGTGGAGGTCTTTACCGATCCACGTGATAATAATTTTAAGCCATCTTTTGAGATCATCACCATCAACAATCTCGACACATCCTTTGTGGTGTTGGTATTATGTGATGTTGTGACTTTAGGACCGACATGCTCACATTCGGATCATGATATCTTCTCATCGAGTAGCGAAGCATTTGTTGAATCATGATATTGGCAGCCAGTAGCGTAAGCATGGAGTGAAAATATCGAGTCATTGATGCACTTATCATGATTTCTTTTGAGATGAATGTGTAGTGTGAGCATGCGGCTATGGATTGACCGCTTCATTCGATCACCGCAAACGTCGGGTGTACCGCATACAACAGCTAGTAATAAATCGCACGAAAGTGTCTTTGATCACTTTCGTTGAATTGAGGTACACGCCCACGGTTCCCGTTGATTAGTACAAGAACCGCCTGTGATCGTAGGATTCCTAAGAATCTCCTTGACGGGTTTCGCAATTGTTCTAGCCGTTCTCAAACCGAACATCTCAAAGAAGACAACACGGAGTGAGTGAACCAAATAATTTTAAGTCCACCGATTGATGAAAAGAGATTTGAAAACAATCGTGTATTGCTCAATAGAAATGGTTTTTGCAATACAACGAAGGTTTTATTGAAAATCAATTATCAATCATAAACACACCTTTTGGTTTGAAAAATTAGTACACGGTCGATGTGCTAAAGAAAAGAGTTTTTAAGCACAATGACCGGTTTTTCAAAGGTATCCGTCAATCCATAACTCGAACCGTGATTGATTCAAGAGATTGAATCGCCCATTGTTTCGCTCGGTTGTCACATGGTTAATCTATAAAATAGATCTCACATGCCACCTACCAGAGCTTGTTTGATGTTGGCTCGAAGGCTTTCCATCTTCATTGTGAATATGTAAACACATCACTCGGATGTTCCGCAATACCACAAGGATAATGCGTGGGACTCAAGATATAATCTCTTTCCACATTGTGTGAAACAGAGAGTCTTCATTGAAAGTGTCCTAATGAGATTTATTGATGATCTCGTGGCTCTAGACTCAATTTGTGCATATTTGGATCCCGTGTCGGAGACTAGGGAGAGGGTCTCCTTCTTCAATATCAACCATCTCTAAGAGAAAGTCGATAGATAATGTCGGTTCCCGTGAGAATGAAACAAGTCCTTTTAAGAGGAACTTGAGTGGTTTTGAAAGTTGAAGTGCGGTCGTCACCGGGTCCATGACGCCTTGTCTTCAATACCGATGTTACCATCGGTAGCATATGAAGTGAACCCGGTTTACTCTAAGGTTGAATAATTGGAGGCTATTTGTTTTCACCCTTTTCTCATTCAATTCTTTTAATTCTTCAACCCTTCAAGCTTACCGAGACTTCATAGCTATAACCTTGTTGGGTTTATTCCAAGACTAGCTCGCCTTAGTCCGCACTCTTCCCATATCTCATTTTTCTCCTTTTATCATCATACCTAAGGACTTCTACACTAACTAGTGGATTGTCCTCGGTAGATCCCTCCGGCTCGGCGGATCATGGGAACACATACCTAACCTTATCATCCTTATATCACCGTATATAAAGTAAAGTTGGTCGGTCTATTTGGTATTGTTCATCCGCCATTGGAACCAATTGAAAACCATTTGAAAATCAATTCGATACTTGTGATATATTATCAAAGCATTTTGTGCTCGAATTGTTTTTGATAATTTTAGAATAAGTGCTCCCCTCAACATGTGCATCAAATGTTTGAGATCGTTTTGCACACGGAGGCAAGAGGAAGAAATTACTTCTTTGATTACCATTTTCTAAAAATTATCACCATCACTTCCTGATCAAATCAAGTAGATAAAGCATTTCCGGAAGGATGAGGTTTCCATAAATTTGCTCCCCTCAATATGTGCCTCGAGGTTTGAAAAGAGTTTTGCACATACTAGAGGAACCCGCACATGAGATAAGTATCACATTTCAAGTCATAGGTTTAAGATAGATGCTCCCCTCAACATGTGCATGGAAAATTTGAAATCGTTTGTCACATGTGGGTGGATAGCATGTACATCCTTATAAAACCATTTACCGAATTATCGCTTTAAATCCAATTTAAATCACACATTCTCCCCGATCACAATTATCAAATCATTTGAGATTTGTGATCT
Organism: Chrysanthemum lavandulifolium; assembly: GCA_022545495.1. Lineage (NCBI taxonomy): Eukaryota > Viridiplantae > Streptophyta > Magnoliopsida > Asterales > Asteraceae > Chrysanthemum > Chrysanthemum lavandulifolium. The sequence goes on along the minus strand of CM040239.1, from coordinate 108,569,051 downwards.
CTTATAGATTTAAATTGATTTTGAAAGCTTTTAAGGAGAATTGTGACTTGATTATGAAAGCGTTTTAACCGATAAGGATCGGATTTTAAGACTTTAAACTCCATTGATAAAACATGCATGTATATCTTTTGAAAACAATTTAATGCCAAATAACTTTTTAATTTAATTGAAATCATTCTCCCTCAATCAATGACATAGGTTGTTGATTGAGAGATAGAGATTTTGACAAATAAGTCCCGATGATTATCAAAAATGGAGATCGAGTTATTTTTCAAAGCATTTAGTTTTCAAAGAGATAAATGTTTATAGAATCGAGTATGGAATTTTGAAAACATGATAAAACATGGCTCGTTCTTTCTTTTAAAACCGGGTTATTGCCTGAAAATGACAATAAACCATTGTTTCTCTTTCTCCCAAAAATTATTTTTTTTTTTAAATTCGAACAACATCTAAAGACCCGTGTCATTCTTTGAATGACAACATCAAGACCGTAGATATTATCGAATCGAGAAAACCATGACAAATTGACAATATTTTTTGAAGATTTTTCGAATTTTTCAAATTTTATGGATTTTGAAGGTTTTATATTTTTCTATTTGATTTTGAGTTTTATAATTTTGTATTTTGTTTTTCAAAAAATATTTACAAGAGATAAATTAGTTTAAGAGAATGATGAAATGAGTACCGAGATAAAGATATCGCTCAAAGACGTTGTAGAAGAAAGGAACCAACATCTCTTAAACTTTCGCCACCAAAGCATCCGAGGCTTCTAAGAAAATCGTTCGACATGAGCCTTCTCAATTTGAATCTTTGGTAGCTTCCCCAAACCGACAAACATCGAATAAAGACCATTTCCTAAGAAGTAGAGTTGAATACAAAGCGGTCTCATTGATTGAAGCTCAAGACCAAGAACACGAGAACACCGGTAACAAGTTGAAACATTGATCGTCTCGGTGGTTATCAAACCGGATTAACGACACGACCGATCACATGGACCTATTGTGCATCCCCGATGTACACCTTACTCTTCGAGATTGACCATTGTCTAGTTGGGGAACAATATATCAACATCTTCATTTTACCAAGTGCATTCCGCTTATATAACATATAACCAATCAAGACATAATGTACACATGTACCCAACAAGAGTAGAGACGATGACATCCATGTAACATGTTGAGTCACTAATCATCTCTGTGGATGTCAACTCTAAAATAACCGAATTAGCTCGATCAAGTGAACATGTTGTGCATATAACCGGAAGCACTTTATCATAAACCGTATATAAAATGTCGATAGGCGATCATCTCACGCCCAAATATTCTTCTCACATTTCTCCCAATCGAACATTGAAGTAACAAAACCAAAGGTCTCCAGAGACTACTTCCCCAAATAGTTGGAATAATATATCCTTCCCCAAATAGTTTTGATACCTCGTAATCAAGAAACATAATATATCCATAAACTTGAAATCTTGTGAGAAGAATTCAAATAGCCCAAATGAATCTGTGAGAATCAATGCTACATAAACTCTCTCGACTATCTTTATCAACCCATATGTAGACAATTTGAAGTGACCATCGTTGAAGAAAACCCGATATACCAAACTTGAAACCAAGTCGAATTCCCGCATTTGTGTCTTAAGCTTGCACTTAAAGATGGAAGAACGGTGTCGAGAATCTATGCTTCCAAAGAAATCTCTAAGTACTCACACTCAAACAAAGTATGAGACATTAACACCTCTTGCGATTATCCACATCGTCATATCGTGTGACATCGAGTAAAACAAAGTAACTCCTAATAGTGATAGTTAACTGTGTCTTCAACCATCCACCTCGATCGCCGGTAACTAGATAACCCAAGACTTCAACTCAAATTCTTAAGCCCGAGCAAGTTATCAAATAAGAATATACCTTTGTGAATGTCAACTTCAACCTCAAATAAGTGATAAAGATTAACTCAAGTAATCAACTTGTGTCAAATGTCCAACACGTGAATAAACATACAATCGGATGTACATTGACCCACCGAATGAACCGAGCAAATGATTCCTCAACATCAATGCATTCTTCCTTAAGGTATACATGTAGAAACCGATCCGAAGATTCACCAATAATGTTTTCGAGCGGATGAGGTAGTAATTTTCCTTAATGTTCATGTGGTTGATTTATAGCGTGCACAATGAGAGGAATAATAATCCGTGAAGATTTGGCAAAGGAATACCAAAGAGCGGATCATTATTTATGAACAATAATCCGTGAAGATTTGGTAAAGGAATACCAAAGAGCGGATCATTATTCATGAGTGCAACTGCAATATTATGATAGTCATTATCAACGCCTTGAGGAATAATCGAGATTGGGTTTCTTGAGAGTTCGAGAAGTACTTCTTAGATGGTGAACTAGTTGAGTCAAGAGAAACCGGAGCATGAGCTTCGTGTCGGATGATCAACATTCGTTAGAGGTTGGAAGTACTCATCAAACATATCTTTGAAACACAATGAATCCCAAAACAATGAATCCCAATTATCCTTAGTAATTGAAGCATTAGGCGTTGGAGGAGTGTCATCAAAATCAAGTAATGAATCATTGCTAAAGAATCGAACAAGTCTAATTGGGATTAAATTATGGCTTTTCAATCACCCCAATTAGTGCTCTCCCTAAACCGACGAAGATTTTCAAGTGTTCTTCTCACCGGATTAAGAAGAAGTCTTTAGATCATCAAATGCAATTGCCTTTAGTCTTCTAATCATGTAGCTTTCAAATGTAGATTAGATCAGACTCGACCTTCTTCAAGATTTTCCGAATGGGGAAATAGACAGCTAACATCTTCTTCACACCAAAGGCATTCCGTTAACTTGTAAATAGCAAATCCCTTAATTAAAATCCCTCCCAATCAAACAAGAATGTAAAGATGTTCATCAAAGAAATCACCCAAAGAACTAGAAGCACTTTGTCATTTAATCATATCACCGTGTGAAGATGTCAACCAACGGCTCTTAGAAGAAACTACATGTGAAGATGATCCGATAAGAAGAATCTCGGTTCTTACATGGGTTAGGAGCCGTTTGACCATATATTCTCAAATATCACCAACCATGCAAAAATTCACACTTCTTCTCCCTCAAGAATTGCATACAGAGATGCCATTCTTGATTAACCAAGTGATTATCATCCAAATGTATTATATTCACACTTCTCCCCGCAAAATTAGCACATGATGTCGCCATCTTCATTATATTGAGCAAGAGGAATAAGAGTAATTATCGAGTCCGGTTCACTTGATGACCAAGCGCATGGAAAAGCATGAAGCATGTTGATGAAGAATGTCGATGAGAATGGTCATAAATGAGAAGATTTCTCTTCTTTAGAAGATAAAGCGCATCGACACGCATACTTTTCTTTTCTTTAGATGAGGCATGACGTTGTGTTCATAGTCATAAGAAGATTATCTTCAGATAATGCCATAAAATGAAGTACGAGGCTTTTCTTTGGAGTCGAGGCTGAATGAAGTGAACAGACGTCATAATTAAGAGCCAAGTCATATGTTTAGAGCGCCCAATCCAAATACCAAGGGACGATTTATACGACCGCTGGACAATGATCTAAGACAGAGAATTGGAAACATTGGATCCCCACGTCTTGATGGGTTCCTTTTGGTTAGCACAAACAGTCTTTGAATCGCCAGAAACCCTAGATGCAATGGCATTATCCCTAGGAGTCGAACTAGTAGAGGCATCGACTTAGTCAAATGACATTTTGTGCTTAATGGGATTATTCTACCGGTTGGCTTCCAAACCTTAACAGCACTATTCTCGGCATAGTGGATCTAGTTAAAGAGCAAGGTTTGCCATTCGTGAACATTCGACTGTTGGCTTCCACCGAAATCCTACATTGGTAAAAACCTTCCTGTAGGTTTCTAGGATTGCTTAACTGCTTTGCTTTCCAAACTTTCTTAACGGGGTATGATTCTTAGATCTCGTAAATAACACATCACATTTATCATGATTACCGTAAAATAAACATTTTTACATGTTTTGCGAGACAAGATAAGGCCTCGAATTAATTTCAGTAAGCTTAGAGCTAATACTAGAACTAACACGATTCTTTTTGTTCAAATCAAACTTCTTGTCCCTATGGTGTTCTTTTACTTCCTTATCATGATCACTTTTAGTTTGCGTAATCCTATCCTTCTTTGCATTGCTTCTAGGTTTTGACCGCTAACTTTAGTGTCAATCTTAACATCTCAGAGAAGTAACGATGGGAACATTACATGGCTTCACTACTTTCGCATTCCCGGTCTAGAAGTGCTGGATCCGAAATTCTAGGAGGCACATCAAAGGTTGCTTGCTTGAATTTCGACATGGAACAAGGCATATCAAGAGTCACATGCTTGGCTTTAGGCATAGAACAAGGCACAACTATTCTATCTCGCCTATTGCTAGATTTCGGACTTGTGACAATTACATACTCTAAGAGTTCCCGAGATCGTTTGGCATCCATGCAGCATAGGCTATAGTACTATCAAAAGGTTTTTCTAATCTTTCATCTTCAACAATCTCACGAAGACCCTTCAAACTTTCCTTAAGGTATGAGAGATATGCTTTATGTGCAAGTTCATTATTCCTAATGGGCTGGGAATATATAACATATCGATAGCATATTTATCACAAGCGAAACCTTAGGAACAGTATTTGCAATTGGGATTGGCAACTTTCCTTTCACCTCACGCTTGATTCTCAATATCGTTAAGTAAAGAAGTTATCTTTTCAATTTGTTTATCATGATTAACTTTAAATGAATCACATAACTCTTTGTTTTGATCATTAACCTTTGAAATTTCACTTTAAAACAATCATTTTCCTTTTGCAAGTTATCAATTATGTTTTGAAGTTGGAAATTCGAGAATCTAAAGGTAGAGGCATATGGGAAGCAATACATCCTTCTTTTCACCTTTCGCCAGTGAAATTTGGGCTTTCAATCTTTTGATCGTGTTATAATGAGCTCGAATTTGTTCATCACGCTTGCTAATTTCAAAACGCATCAAACTCGAGCATCGAGGATGTCTTGATATTTGAGGTTTTAACATTTTCTTTGAGATGTTGATGTTTTAATTGCAAAGCAAGATGTTCAACTTCTAATTTAGAATAATGTTTGACCAAGTTATCATGATCATCCTGTTCTATTTTCTCATGCAATTTTGAATTTGTTGTTTCAAGCTCAATGACACGATCATGGGAGACTTTCGAGCAATGATAATTCATGAAATTGAGAAGCATTAATGGAACAATTTGTAGCGTTGAAAACACATCTTGAGCAATACATTCGTAAATCGATTCTCATTCAAGTATGCAAGTTCTTCCTTTCAATCTCACTATATTTTAATTCTCTCATAGTCACTAACCTCAACAATCATTGCATCAAATACCTTTTCCATTTCTTTAATATCATAATGCGTCCCTTTTTAAGACTCTCAAATTGATCTTTTAGTTGTTTAAAGAAAGGCATGACCTCGCTTAAATAGCATTCTTTAGTTTGCTCAAACCCCTTTCCCTTCGCTTATACCAAGGGTGTGATCCTTTTTACAAGTTTTCTCAAAATCAACAAATAGTTGAAAGATAACATATTCACCGATTAAGGTCTTGCTTTTAGTGGCAATAGATCTAGGAACTAAGTGCATTGGTGTATTAGGAGGATACACAGTTGATTTAGGCGCTTTCCTACAAGGGGGATTCTTTTCAACAAGATTTTCACTTTTTGCATTTCCATATCCTTTTCCGAACACTTGTTCGGGGGTTAATAGAGTCCGAGGCTTAAACTTGTTCAAGGAGATCCAATTTTCTTTAGTGTAATTATGGGGTTTGATCGTTATGTTATTCTTTTTACACTCGTGATCATTTAGCTTCTTATCCATTTTCTCCCTAGATGCAATATCTAGTTTTCTATCTTCCTCAAGGCACTCAATGCAACTAGGTGTCTGCTAGGTTTAAGAATCTCATTTCCATCATAGATTACATTTTGAGTCGCTTTTGCTTTCTTACCATACTTAGGATCGGGTTTATCTATAATGGGAACACCGTGCTTATCGCTTAAGACTTTGTGCTTAGTGATCATGTGAGCAATCGAATGGTATTCCTTGTACGCATAACTTATTTTCAAGCTTGTTTTTCAAAGTTTTTAGATTGGAAAAATCATTCAAAAGTTTTGATTCCTTAGCCTTGAATTCTTGCTTAAGCATTTTAACATTTTCTTGAAGTTCGTGTTTTTGCTTAGCGCTTTAGAAAGCTTTTCTTGTAAGGAGTTTAACTCTTGTTTTAATACTTCTTCTCTAAAATTACTTTTCTAATGATTGTACGTATTTGGACATCCATTTCCGCTCACGGGTTGTCAACTCAAACTTAGCACTGCTCATAAATAGCAACTTGATCCTTATATATGTTAAGCTCGGTGGTAAGGGAATCATCAGCACAAATGCAACAGACTCATGCAAGACATAATCATCATTTTGAGTAGAAGATGCACAACTAGGTACAAGCAGAACTTCCATGCAACTTACCTCAAGATTGACATGCACAGTCGTGAAGCTTCCATGGAGCGCCCTTTGCATTAACTTGCACAGTTGTGTCTCGTGCACCTCTCTCTTGTGAATTTGAGCACGAAGATTCCATTTTGCATTTTTCGACTCATAATTTTTGTTGTCACCGACATTTGCATTCAAGAACACCCGATTCCTCAACGATACATTACCCAACTTATCACAACAATCTTTCAACTGCACCGACACTCATTCAAGTCTTCATTCTTTTGTGTAGAATCTTCAATGTACTTTTCACATTATCCATGAGTTGGATAAATGTCTCAATGAATTCTCGAATTTCCATTCCAAGATGTTTTTGAAGGAAATTCCAATCAAGTGTTGATCGTAATCACCGAATATTCCCCACCGATGAATGGTCGAAATTGTTTGTAGATTACTTGAAGAGCTGACCGAACCATCTTTTGAACTTCTCCATTGGTAAGTTGCGCTTTAAATGCTCTAAGTTCAACAAAGAAGCTTCTTGTCAATGTAGGTAAGTCCCGGCGGAAAAGAGCACTACATGTTCGATCCCCGACTATGGATAACAACCGTATGAGGTGCGATGAAGTAGTTGATAGGGCTCAATGTCGCATTCCATTTGCATGGCATTCATAGTAGGTGCAATTCATTCTCATTGTACTCGTAACATGAAGATCTCACATCCTCGTTGTTTAATTCAAACATCTTTAATCGCTCGATGTAGCATCCATTATCATTATTATCCACAAAGATCATACAATTTAAGCACTTCTAAAATCACCGGGTCAAGAGAGTAAGACATGATGTGGTAGAATGCACGGATTTTACAAGTCTATGATTTAAACCGAGAAATAGAATCTTTCATGGATTTTACTAAAATCAAGACTAAACCGTTAAGCAATGACCAATGGAATGTGTTAAGACGACTAATGGATCGACACAATGATAGACAATTGTGTGTTAGGTCTTATGATTGTTTATGGATAAGCAGAGATGTTGTTTGGTTGTGATTCGGATTGGTTTATGCCCGCTTTTCCCGAGAAATTTAGGTCTAACAACTTAAAACCTCAATAACTTCGTTCGAGCGGATTTAGACCTCGAAGATTGACCCGAATAAACTTTAAGGTTTAGTTTATTCGGCGTGCATTCTCCTCGTTCTCACGGTCGCTTTGATGGGTAGAACGAAAACGGAGTTACGGTTCAAAAGTTATGGCCGTTTGAAGTTTTGACGGAAAAATCAACCAAGTCGCTACGAATTCTTGAACCAAGTCGCTAACAACCAATTCGCTAACAACTAATTCGCTACACCACTAAGTCGCTAGAGTCCCAAGTCGCTAGACAAATGCAAGTCGCTAAGTAGTAACTCGCTAAGCCTCAAGTCGCTAGCAAAATTTTGGCGAATTGCCACTCAAGTCGCTAAAGATGCAAGTCGCTAAAGAGCAACTCGCATGCACCAAGTCGCTACCACTGTCGCTACCCGTAGTGGAGAGTCCACTACTTGTATCAGTAAATCGCTAGATCTAACTCGCTAGGTCTAAAACCGTAACTCGCTACAAATTTGTAAAGCAAGTCGCTACGAAGAAAGTAGTCCGTGAGCTAAGTCGCTAGCAAGAAAACCATATAAACATCACTTTTCAATCCAAAACAACCCAACCAAGATGATTCAAGCTACCAAATGAAAACCTAAACACTTGTGATGATTCTAAACATAAAAGTACTAACAAAATTCAACCTTTAACACAAGAAATCAACCAAATGATGCAAAACCACTAAACTTTTTCAAACTCAAAACCACCTAAAACCACTAGAAATCCAAGGATGTGCAAGATATGATCTAACCATGGCTCTTGATACCAATTGTAAGATATAACTTTTCACATACACATCAAACCATAACACAAAGTAGCATATAGATGGAATTCTAGAGAGAAAGTTAGAGGTTTAGGAACTTAGTGAGAGAAAGTGAAAGATATTATTATGAGCTCCAACTCTACCTTGGAAGGTAGAGAGTATTTATAGTCTTACATAAATCGCCACACATCGGGTGTGGATCGTGCATACAAGGGTAAAGACCCGTCTGTCCTCCACGGTGATACTTAACTAAATACTACTTAACTTAAAATAACTACGACTACGAGCTTAATGATTACATATACTTGAGGTGACCGACTTTTAATACCGGGAATTTCTAATTCCTAACAATTTTATTTCAATACTAAGAATGATACAAAGGGTTGGGTATATAACCCCAATGTAGATTAACAACACAAAGTAAATGTCTCCGTATGTGAAGTTCATCATAGGGAACACAAGTGTGATGAGTGTTAAGGCGATGAGCACGAAGGCGATGTAAACCATGTTGAAGATGATTCTTCTTGGTTTCGGTTGAGATGAAATGGAGAGGAGGATGAAGTTTTGAGTGAGAGGGAATTTTTGAAATTGAAAGATTTGAAAAAGTGGGGATTTGATAAAGTGGGCGTCGAGTGGTTTATTTACAGGGAAGGAGAATCTTTGAAACTTGTGTTTTGTTTTATTATTGGATTAAAAGAAATAAAACACAAGTTTTATATACTACGACTTTAGACGAGAAAAATAACACGTATGTGAGAAAAAGGCTTCCTAATGAAGCTTCATGTAATACATGTATATGCACAAAAGATAATCATATAAATACCTAAATAGGTATACTTAATTATCAAGCAAATGTCATTTTCGAGATAAGAAGAAAATCATACCTCCAGCGCACTTAGGAATGTCTTTACAAATGACACAACAAATGTCACTTAGACGATTCTGGCTCCTTTGTGTTTAAGATACCTTCTTAAGGAAGGTATTCTTGTTACCAAGCAATTTCTATAGCTTGGTGGGTATGAGCTTTGACTAATCAACATGAAAAAGAAGATTAGTGCATTTTAAATAGGAAATAAATACTAAGAAATGTTGTCATCTAATCAACATCCAAACAAAGAGTTTTAAAAGACATGGTGTTTGTTTTTTTGAAAAAACCTTCATTGTAGTTTTCAATTAACCATGGATCGTATCAAGTTTTTAAAGTACAATATACTTCAAGAAACTTGGTAACGAAGCTCTGATGCCAATTGTGGAAAACTAGAAGGGGGGTTGAATAGTTTTGCCAATTAAAACTTCCTTTTAAACTATTTAGATCTACTTATGTCAATCTTATTTGGATGTGTGTGTTGGATGTTGATAAACAAACATATAAGGTATGTAATGAAAGATAAGAGTAAGAAGCACAAAACCACACGCAGTATTTATAGTGGTTCGGCTACAGGACACCTTCCTTGCCCTACTCCACTCCCCGAGTCACCTACTCGAGAGTTTGTAAACACTAAACCAATCTCCTTATGGCGGAGAAGCCTTCACAACGTCGCCACCCTTTTTCCTGCTAGCTAACCACCGGGTTCTTTCACCCAAGGTGAACCACACCCTACACAACGCCGCCTACCCTTTATAAGGTACTAGGCTAAGTACCTGGTTCTTTCACACCAAGGTGAACCACACCTACACAACGTCGCCTACCCTTTATTAGGTACTAGGCTAAGCACCTAGTTCCATTGCAATGGAGGAACTACTACCTAACACTACACCAACGACTAATCTCAAAGTAGATCAACTCCTTTCTACAACATCATCAAGGATATCAATATCCTTGGATCTAGTACTAATCTATCTTGTACATCGAAACACACCATATCGAATGTACATCTAAGGAACCTTTCACTAATGCCTTTAACTAGATCTTCAAGACACCCTTCAATAATGTCTTGTGTCTTGACTTCTAAGCACCATTCACTAATGCTTCTAGTCTTGACTTCTAAGCACCCACCACAATTGATTATGATATGGACGATATATACCCTTCACTAATATCTTCGTCTTGACACTTGAGACACCTTTCCCAATGTCTTCAACACTTCAGAAAAGAAAACAATCACCAACAAGAAGACTTGATGAGTCTTGATGATGAGGAAGCATGGCAACTCATGGACTTGAGCTTGCTTTCGACTTCAAGGTGGTGATCTTGCCTTTAAGAGGAACCTAGAAGATCACACAAAACAAAACTACAAACATAGATCTTTGGATCGAGGTTAGAGAGTTTTTAACTCTGGGGAAAGTATGTTATAAAGGGTGAGAAACAATGAAGAAATTGCTCACTATTTATGAGGAAAAATTCTCGCTCGATCCCACGATCCCTTCCATTGAGGATCCGTCTAGCGTAGCTAGGGATCCGTGGGACGCTCCTCTTTACCCATGGGTATTTTGGTTATGGGTCATGGGTTGATCCATGGGTCTTTAGCTAGATACAATGTATCTCTTGAGTCTGATGCTCTAGTCACATGGGTATGGGTCAAAACCATGGGTTATGGATATTATCCATATATGATATAAGCATGATGTCATGCAATGGGTTATAGGTCAAGCTCCATGGGTCATGGGCTTTGGGTTGTACCCAACTACATTAAATGTATTTTCCCAATGGGTTATGATACTTAAGTTTACCCAATATACACATACTAGTTATGTGTATATTTTACCCAAATATAAACACTAGTTGTTGTACATATATAATATTAAATCTTAAAATCACTTATACTTGTTTTAGTGTTTTATGTGAAAGTGTGAATATGTTAGAAACTATTAGTTCAAACCATTTACGTATTTTATTTGTTTCGTTAAAATGATTTTACATTTGTTATCGACAAAACATTAGAAGATCGTAAAATATAAATACACGTTTTTACGGCTTATTTGTATTAACACGTAATTAGTTTGAACTAATAGTTTCTAACACACTTACATTTTCACATAAAACACTAAAACAAGTATAAGTGATTTTATGACTTAGTATTACATATGTACAACAACTAGTGTTTACATATTTGGGTAAAATATACACATAACTAGTATGTAGTATATTGGGTAATATAAATGGGTAGAAACTTAAGTATCATAACCCATTGACCAAATACATTGAATGTAGTTGGGTACAACCCATATCCATGGAGCTTGACCCATAACCCATTGCATGACATCATGCTTATATCATATATGGATAATATCCATAACCCATGGTATTGACCCATACCCATGTGACTAGGTGCATTGCACTCATAAGGTACATTGTATCTAGTATAAGACCCATGGATCAACCCATGGTAAGAGGGCGTCCCACGGATCCCTAGCTTTACGCTGACGATCCTCGGGAGGATCCGGATCCGGGAATGAGATTTTTCTTCTATTAATAGTGAGCCACTTCTTCATTGTTGCTCACCCCTTCCAACATACTTTCTTTGAGTTTAAAACTCTCTAACCTCGATCCAAGAGATCTATGTTTGTAGTTTTTTTCATGTGATTCTCTAGGTTCCTCTTAAAGCAGATCACCACCTTTGAAGTCGAGCAAGCTCAAGTCCATAAGTTGTTATGCTTCCTCATCATCAAGGCTACTAAAGTCCTCTTGTTGATGATTCTTTCTTTCTTCTAAGAGTGTAGTGTGAGACATTAGTGAAAGATGTCTCAAGTGTCAAGACAAAGATATTATCGAAAGGTGTTGATCGTCCGTATTATAGGCATTAGTGAAGGATGCCTAGAAGTTAAGTCATAAGACATTGGTGAAGAGTGACTTGAAGATCTAACTAAAGGCATTGGTGAAGTGTGCCTTAGATGTACATTCGATATGTGTGTTTCGATGTACAAGATAGATTAGATTAGATCCAAGGATATTGATATCCTTGATGAGATTGTAATAAGGAGTTGGTCTCCCTGGGATTAGTCGTTGGTGTAGTGTCAAAGTAGTTCCTCCATTGTATGGAATCGATATCAGCCTAGTACCGGATAAAGGGTAGGCGATGTTGTGTTAGTGTGGTTCACCTCGTGTGAAAGAACCCGTGGTTAGCCTAGTACCTAAAAAGAGTAGGCAACGTTGTGAAGGTTTCTCCACCATAAGGAGTTAGTGTCGTGTAGTGATTACGAACTCTCGGTGGGTGACTCGGGAAGTGAAGTAGGGCAAGGAAGGTGTCCTTGTAGCCGAACCACTATAAATACTCGCGTTGTGGTTTTGTGCTTCTTACTCTTATCTTTTCATTACATACTTCTATATGCTTGTCTATCAAACATCCAACACACATCCAAATAGATTGACATAAGTCGATCTAAATAGTTTAAAAGGAAGTTTTAATTGGCAAAACTATTCAACCCCCCCTCCTTCTAGTTTTCCACACAAGCCATTAATAAAGGCCCTCTTTTGTCTTAAAAACAGTTTTCCATTCATCTCCAGGAAGAATTCGAAGTTGGTGATAACCACTACGAAGATCGATTTTGGAGAATACCTGAGAACCATGCAACATATCTAACATGTCATCAAGACGGGGAATGGGAAATCGATACTTAACTGTGATTTTGTTGATGGCTCGACTATCGATACACATACGCCACGTTTTGTCCTTCTTTGGTATAAGTAATGCTGGAACCGCACATGGACTTTTGCTTTCTTTAATGACACCCTTCTTAAGCAGTTCTTCTACCATGCCCTGTAAAAGGTTGTGTTTAGTTGGACTCATACGATAGTGAGGCAAGTTTGGGAGACTAGCCCCAGGTACAAAGTCAATTTGGTGTTGAATATCTCGTAATGGAGGGAGACCATCCGGGAGTTCTTCGGGCATGATGTTCTTGAATTCAGATAATAAATCATGTAGCTTAGGTGTTACATTCTCCATTATCGTGTCATCCCTTTAACAACAAAGGCGAATATGGTTTGAGCATGTCGTATCTCACCAAAAGGCCTCTCATGAGCATAAGAGAATAGTATTTGCTTTCTTTTAGTTGTTTTGGTCGATCTTCACTAGAAAAAGGACATAAAGTAAATTTTGACCATCCTTTGAAAACGTGTAAGTGTTTTCCTTCCTTTGTGTATCACACCTAGATCGAATTGCCAAGGTCGCCCAAGTAAGACATGACACGATCCATGTCTACAATGTCAAATAAAGCAGATCTTTGTACTTGCCCATGGAGATCGGAACTCAGATTGTTCGGCCATCTGCATTTCACCTACGGCTTTAATCCAACCGATCTTGTATGGTGTCGGATGCTTCCGGGGTGCTAACTTGAGTCGAATAACGATATCTCATGAGATGATATTCTCACTACTTCCGCCATCAATGATGACGTTGACGACGTCTTGATTGATTCTACATCGTGTTCGAAAGATGTTGTGTCGTTGGGTGTCTTCACTTTTTGTAGGAGCGATGAGCATTAATCTACGTACAACGTAAGAATACGCTTCCTCTTCATCATCTTCTTCGTCAAAAACATCTTCGGGTCGAATGAAACATTCTTCATTCTCAGATCCTTCGTAGAATTCTTCTCGTTCAGCTACATTCACAGTTTTGCTCGCTCGACATTGGCTAGAAGTATGACCTGTTTTTTTACATCTAAAACACTTATTACCAACGGGTCGGGCATAAGGATTTGTCGATTTCTTTGTGGCATGTGAAGAAGTATTCGCATATGTCGAGTTATTCTTCTCACTATCTGCTTCACTGGAATTAAGTAGTTGTGACTTTTCTCCTGATTGGTTCGAACTTTGGTTTAAATCGGGTTTACTTTTGAACTTAAAGTTGCCCTTTCCTTGTCTACTGATTGTTTGTTCTGCTTTCAACGCCACCCTCACGGCTTCATCAATAGTCCAAGTTGTTTGGACAGATATAATGGCTTGAATGTCATAACGAAGACCATTGTTGAACCTTGCAACTTGTTGTGCATCGGACTCGCTTAACTAATTTCGGGATGCAAGTCTCATGAATTCTTCTGCATATTCTGAAACAGTTCGAGAATATTGGCGACAATTCTGATATAGTGAATAAAGAGTCTGCTCGTAATCAACCTAAGAAAACGCGAACATTAAGCGCTTCATCTGCGCCACGTAATTGGTCGTTTTCGTTGATGACGACGACCGATCAAGATTGTCCCACCAAGATGAGGCGGCTCCTCTCAACTTGTAAGCAACATATTTGATTTGGGATTCTTCGGGAATGTCCATGAGTTCAAAATACTTTTCTGTTTCAGAAACCCAATCAAGAAAATCTTCAATGTTTAATGACCCCGAAAAAGTGGGTATATCCGCCTTTATCCTAGGCATTCAATTTCTTTGATGATTCGCAGGATCAGCTTCTTCGTCTTCGTCACTTGAGGACTCATAAAGGTGGTGATCACGTTTTGGTTCTTCGCGAATATTAAGATTTTGAAGTGCCTGGAGAATTTGAGTATTTTGTTCCATCCGTTGTTGGGATTGTTGATGCAATTGTTGTGATTGTTCTTTGCAATTGTTCTTGAATCGCTTGTAGGCTTGCAAAAGCGCGTATTATCATTCGTCATGATTACTAAATTTGTTTTCCTTCGTGAACGATTATGATGAGCAGGTTTTTTTTTTTTTTTTTTTTTTTTTTTTGAAGAACAAAATAAAGCGCTAAAAAGAAAGATATAGAACAATCGGGAAAACCCGAATTGATAAAAGATAGAGATTGGAAGTGGTGACCTGATGTCAATTTGGGAGAGACCCAAATTGAACCTGTCTCTGATACCACCAAGTAGAACAATGGAAGGTCGATTCGTTCACAAAGAAATGCTAGTGAGCAGGAAGAATTGCGACCTTGATAAACTGACGATTACTTGACTTCACGAAAGAGAAGAACAAATTTAAATTGAAAACTTTTAATAATGAATTGAATGCATACAACTATGCTGGAATGTGGTTTAAATAGACCTAAGAATCCTAATTGTAAACCGACTAGAAGTAATAGTTTCCTAATTGCATACTAATCCTAATTAACAAATAAAAGATAAACATAAGAAAAGATTCCTAATAAAACTGAAAAATCTGCTGTGACTTGGATTCCTTGCTCCCCAAGTTTCCTATTCCTTGTTCCCCAAGTTCAAATCTGTTTCTAGATTATCCACTTCATCAGAGCCTCAGCCCAAAATGTAGGCGGAAGGTGGCTTGGAAAAGTAGAGTATGAATGACATTATTAATAGTTCTAATCATTCGCTTAAATTTCTTATTTCGTTGACATGTTTAGGGAAAAGAAAAACGAAACTGAATACCATTTTTCTCAAAAAGGTAAAAATATGTTAGTCTTATTAAACTCACCACCAAGGTCACATTGGAAAGTTTTGATTTCACACTTAAATGGTTTTTGACATAAGAACCAAAATGTATAAACTTTCGATACACATCAGATTATGACGTAAAAGGTAAATCCACACATAATGGGAAATTTGATCAAAAAAACAACACATAATATTTAAATCCACTATCGCTATAATAGGAAATGTCTAAATATCATAATGAATAATGTCAAAACAACTAGTACACTAGTATCCGAACTAACAAAGGGAAGTTTCACATTTTGCTGAGTTGCATGCATGACAAATATGGGAAGACTTCTTTTTATTACACGAAATGAGATTACGTGAGAACGTAGCACTTCTGCACTGGGGTGTCCGATACGTTGATGCCAAGTGGTAGGACTGACATAAAGCACTGCACTGGGGATAGGAGATGACGTTGTAACTGGGTAGAGGTCCCGCCAAACTTTATCAATTTTTTTGTTTAAAAAGCCCATTGGTGAAAATACACAATTTATATGACCTATAAGTTCGCATTAATAAATGAGTGACATATACCAAAAAGAAATTGTAATTAAGTGACCTTCTCATACATCTTTATTACAGTACAACCTATTAAATCTTGCAATAAAAAGCCACCTTAACATTTGTGATTAAATTGTTTGTTATAACGAATTTAAGATAATCCGGATGCTCGGCTCGTTATCTCAATTACCTCAAAGATTGTATATGTCTATGTAGACACGGACGGAACCAAGACGCGGAGTGATCACACGCATTTAGAATAAACTAAATAAGACTACAAACACGATCGAGGTTTTTAATAAGATTAACAATACGACACAAAAATCAGTGGGTGTCCCAGGTCCCCCGAGTCCCACGCTTGTTACGTCGCTGTATGCAGATGTAATAACATAACATATCAAAAACTATGTAAATTATAAAATTCCAATTAACGTTACATAACATAATAAATCCGGTCTAATGAAAAGAAAACTTCTGATATACCTCATACATAAAGTTAGCCAAAGCAACTAAAAATCATAACAAAGTTATGATCCTTTGTCCCAAAATCAACATCTTCATGTTTACTTATCTTGAAACTCCTAATTCTTCGTCTACGGCGACTTCTTTCTCCTAATATCATCAGCTTCTTTTTGAGCTTGCAAATTCATTACTAACTTAAGAAAAGGAATATCTTTTTCAGCTTTTTCAAGCTCACCATCTTTGAAAGCTCCCTGCTGTTTTAAAGACGACAATAACTTATATCCAGTTTCTTTTTCGACTTGCAAAACTCACCATAATGATCTTGATTACCTTCCATGCATTTTCTTAAATCAGCAGTAACTTCAAAACATTTGTTGACAATATCTTCATCTTCCTTTTTCTCTTGTTTAAGACATTTATCCCATTTGATAAATGTTTCTTTACACCCACCCTGCTTCATATAACAAGAAAAACAATAACCTTGGTTGTGGGATTCTTCACCACAAGGTGACGAAAAAGATGTTCCCATTGTTGAACCTTGTCAACTTAAATAGAACACTCTATTGAATTTTTGTTATTTTACTATGGACTTCTTTAATTTGATATGGATTTCTAGAGATTAAATATTAGCTTAGTGTGTCTTGAAAGACAAGAAACAATATAATATTTTCGATATTTTTAAGGAAGCGATCTTAAAATTACTTCCCAAGGCAGTAGAGATGTGAAGTGAAGGGAAGGAAATATAACAAAGATTTGATAATTGATACCCTAAAAAATAACTATTGGTCTCCTGATAATATGTTTGGCCCAGTTAAACTAGAACCCATCGACCCAAACTAACAGTGTAGAATTTGAACTCTTTTAGTCTAAAGATTTGTTTAGCCGCTTGATATAGAAAGTGGCATTGTTCCAATACTTTTTTTTTTTTTTTTTTTTTTTTTCACTTTTTACCGTCTTGTTAATTGTTAGTGGTTCGGTCCATTAGTAACATCCAATTGGGCAGTATGCTGACCCTGAGACACACTCATGTTCCTCCTTTACTGCCTGAAGGGGCAAAAGTCCCGGGTGGGACTTGAATTTGAGACCTCTCCTAACCAAACATCCCCTCCCCAAGGCACCTTAAGGAAACCTTGGTGGCCAACTGATTTATCCCAGCTGGTTGTTCCAATACTTCTATAGGCACCAAATTGTTGTTTGAACCACATTTAGGAACCTTGAGTACTTGGATGCAGTAGGAGCATGCAAAAAGTTGTTGCAATGACAAAATTTTGATGGTATTGATTCGCACTCTTGGATATGAAAATTTCCCAGCCACGCCGGTTTTGAATCAAACCGGACCCAAAGTGAAATGCCCAAAAATATAAAACCCGAGACCAGACTAGTGGAACTGTTTGGTTTTGATTCTTGAGTAGTTCATGCTAGTTCTTCAACTTTATGGTTTGATTGCTCACCCCTACTACTGTGGTCGTACCAAAGTCGACTATGAAAAAATAATATTTATTATCAAAATCACAGTGAAGTTAACGTCATAGTTAAACTCAACAGTGAATGCATATGTTTTTCGCTCAAGGTTTGAGACTTTAAAATAAGATTACTTGTAATGATTGCATTTTAGAGTAAATTTAGTGTATACATCAGAAAATTGATAAATACAAACTTTAGGTCTATATTTAAAAAGCAAAAAATATGCATATTGGTAAAGGACATGTAATTATATGTCATCACTAAAATATGAGAAGTCTCAAGTTAAATTCTTGATTGGTGCAAACAACTCTTATGTAGCCAAGCCAAACTTTCCAAAAGAGAGCGTTTTAACTGATTTGTATCTGTATGACGGTGTACTCAAATCTTGCGGATTAAACGGTTGAATGTCTGAAACCATGTGATAACTTGAATTCATGCGATGGTTGTTATTAAATAATGCATGCTTTAACACCTTAAAGACCAGCACAAGGCTATCTTTATCAAATTTCTAAAGCAGTTTTTGGACGTAATGAAATTCTTCTCACTTAGTGTTTGAGTTCTCATACATTCATGTTTGGTAATTCCACCAAGATGTTTTTGTTAGCTAGAGCAAGAATGCCCTTTTACAGATTAAATAAATCTATAGTCTACTTTCTACTGTTTGCTTAAAGCATTTGATCGTAAGTTGCTCACTTGATCGTCTTGCTATGCTTAATGCTTTGAAAAAACAAATCTAGTAATAACAAATGCAATTATAAGCTTATTTTGTTGTGATTGTGAAAGAAAGAAACTGCAGAAACTGAAACTGATATTATCATGTGAGCAAAGTAAGATAAGTTTTTTGTGTTAAAAAGGCGAGAAAGGCAAATTTGATCAGCTAGAATTTTATGTATAACGCACCATTTGATCAATTGGTCATCAAATCAGAGGCAAAGTTTTGTATTACAAGTCTTTATTAGTTTTAATGTAATGCATCTCATATCAGGGGCGTAGCCAGGAATTTGTTTTTGGGGGAGCCAAAAAAAAATAAAGGGCGTTAGCAAGTGCTAGAAAAACATCATAATATATGACTATATAAAAATGTTGCAACAAATTTGTTCATTAAGCGTATTAGTTGCACACGGCGTTCATCCGCATCAATAAAATCATCTAAACGTGAATCTAAACTAGATCCTTAGCTATATCTTTCTCAATGCAAAGAACTAAACTATAAGAAAGGAAGTCATCATCCATTCTATTTCGGAGTCTATTTTTCACAATTTTCATGACTGAAAATGCACGTTCAGTAACCTTGATGAGGAATTCGACGAGACTATATTCTGTGTGGACAAGAACTTGACGTAAATATGTTGAGGATTACTTATTTATTTAGCCAATCAAGTTTTGTAAAGTATTTATTAAAGAATTAATAAGGGGCGATGAATCAGTTGTACAACAAGTATTCCTACATGTTATGTTATGGGTCCCAATACAGTCTTCCACGGTGTATAGGGGAGGTTGAGACGTAGACAGCCCTACCTCTACCTAAGGTAGAGAGGCTGCTTCCGGTTCTACAACAAGTATTCCTACATGGATTTCATCAATTGATAAGGTGGGCCAAAAAAACAATATTAGTTACACTTTACAACATTGGGCTTTTGACATAATACCCATGTACAATTTTTTGGGCTTTTGTGGGTGGGCCATGGCCCACCTTACCCCCCACATAGCTCCGCCACTGTCTCAGATGATCCACGCACCAAAGACATTGACTGATATAATCGAGTTGCACTCTTCAATGTTTTATGCATTTTTTTTTTAATTACACACGTTTTGTGGATGATTCCTTTATCTAGTATGTTGACTAAATCTTGTTAGTAGTTTTACAGGAGTAATGGCCATGTTATTATGACAATAACCTTGTACACAAACATTTTTTTATCGCTCCCTCAATGATCAAACTGGTTTTGATGGAAAGATTTATCAAATGCAGTTGACAATGAACAACTTAAAGGAACCAAATGACCGTGTCGAGATCAACCAAAACATTCTAAAATTGATTAGCTATGGCCTATATGTATCTTTGTGCGCGTTGACATGACTTTATAGGAACTGACTTATGAGTCAAAACGCATTGCTAGATAAAATATTAAGAGTATTGTTGAAGTAAATAATTGCTCCTCGGCTTGAGCACGTGTAGGTTCCTTCAGACCGAGTAAATGATGTCCTTCGAGAACCTACAGAGATGGCAGACACGCGTTAGCCTCACTTTGGGTTTTATCCTAAGACCAAACCCTGGCGTGAGAGTAAGTAGGCCGATTGGCTAAGTAATAAATGTGAGAGTAAATGTGTGTGAATAAATTAGTTGAACATTGAATAAGGTTGGGGTATTTATACTACCCCAAATAGTTTACCTGACAACATAAGAATGGAGCGAGTCAAGCTACACCTAGTCTAGGTACTAGGCGTCAGTCCACGTAGGGGACAATATCCCGCAATATCCGGGTTAGGCGGCTTAAGCATGATCTTTGGTACGAACTGTTGGATAAAAGGATCTCCTGGATAAAAGAGTGTTATGTCGCGTCGTCCGGTATATGTTCCTTTGGATCATGTCCTTCGGACACGTGGAGGCACTTGTCGTCCGGCACATGTCGTCCGGCCATATACACCAACAAGTACTAACTCGATAGACATTTGAGTTTATTCCTTTTTTATGCTTTCTTTTTAAAACTCTTCCAAATCTATGCTTGTTTATATCTATTATTCTCATTTTATGCTTTTTCACTAAAATGGAAAAAAGAAAACAAGAAAGATTGGAAAGTTAATACATGTGAGTGTCAGGTAGTAGTCGTCTACACTCTACAGCATTGAAAAAAAACACTGGTCATAGTCATTGTTGCACTTTATTACATTGAAAACAAGATTGGAAATTTTCCATCTATATCGTTGAAAATTGTAAAGCTATTGCACTTTAATTTTTTAAAAAGACGAACACATAAAATTAACATTACACTACAAACATTGAATCATTACATTCATTAAAAAAAATTACATGCAGCATTTCTAGCTTAGGATGTTGAACAATTCCTCCTGTCATGTCTGCTTTGACGGCATATTACACACTTCTTTGGTTCTTCGCGATAACGTTGATCCATCTCATTTTGCATCCTCTTTTCACGTCTTCTACCACGACTAGTAGAAAGTTTTGAGTAATCAGCTTTAATCTTCCAACTAGGATTTGTCCAATAATCAACATGAGAAAGAGGCTGAAAATCAAAATCATATTGACTTCTAAAAGTCAAAGTAGTGTAAACCTCATTCACAAGAGTGATTGGATTGTCTCTTCTATGTCGACAAACTGCAATTGCATAAGAACAAGGAAATCTGTGGGTTTGCCATTTACCACATGTGCACTTTTGTTCATGATAATAGACAGTTTGAAGATTTCCACCTTGACTATTTATTTTTGGGTTAATGGCATGTAATAGCAACATACTTTCTCATTTGTTCTATTATCAAATACGAACCCAAAAAAATACCACAATACCCATCCAACTTTCAAATTTTGTTTCATTATCATACGTTTTGTTTGCACCGTTAGTCCTTTTGACTAACGACCCGTTGTAATTAACTCAAAAATATGTTTTTCTTACGTTTTCATACGTTGCTATCCGTCTTTATACGTTTTCGCCCGTTTTCTTTATGTTTTTGTTTGCACCGTTAGTCCTTTTGACTAACGACCGTTTGTAATTAACTCAAAAATATGTTTAAAAACGAACAAAAACGCTTGAAAACTTATGAAGCGTAAAAACATATTTTGAGTTAATTATAAACGATCGTTAGTCAAAAGGACTAACGATGCAAACGAACAAAACGTAAGAAAGCGAGGCGAAACGTATAAAATGGATAAAACGTATAAAACATAAGAAAGCGGATAAAACGTATGAAAATGTAAGAAAACATATTTTGTAGTTAATTATAAACGGTCGTTAGTCAAAACGTATGATAATGAAACAAATGGGAAAGTAAGTTGCTGAAACATGCTAAAAAGACTAACGAAGCAAAGAGTTGGATGGGGATTATGGTAATTTTTTGGGTTCGTATCTGATAATGGAACAAATGGGAAAGTATGTTGCTATTACATGTCATTAACCCTTTATTTTTCTAGCTGTAATAATCTGGTACACCGCCTTTGTGTAGTCGAACTCTTGGACGTGATGTCCTTGAGCACACATATCAGCTTTCCTAAATATCTTCCATATGTTTGGTGGAAAATAAGTATTGCAGTTCGAAGCAGCCACACAATGATTTTTGAACAATGTAACTGTTCTCTTAAATGTTAGATCAATGCATGCTCTAATGGGCAATTGTCTAGCACCTCGCAAGACATTGTTAAAGCTCTCAGATATATTTGTTGTGAGAGAACCCCATCGCCAATTTTCATCAAATGCAATACACCATTTACTTTTATCAATTTCCTCTAGATATCGCCACATGTGCACTTTTGACAAAATTTTGAATATCTTAAATATAGGATCCTTTTCTGCTTCCAAAACTGAACCATAATGATCTTGATTAGCTTCCATACATTTTTTTAATTCAGAAGTAACTTGAAAACATTTGTTGACAATATCTTCATCATTCTTTTCCCCTTCTTCAACACATTTTCTCCATTTAATAAATGTTTCCTCACACCGTTCAAAAAAAAAAAATGTTTCCTCACAGCCCCCGTCCTTCATAAAATGACAGGTTAGACATTCAAGAGTACCTTGTTTGTGTAAGTTTTCATCACAAGGTATAGAAAAATGTATTCCCATTGTTGAATCTTTTCACCTCAATTACCCTATGTGCATTTATAATATTTGTATGGCTTCTTGAATATGAATTTCTAGAGATCTTATATTTCCAGTAATGACTTGAAAAAAAAGTAACTTATTTTGACCACAATTAGGGTATGTTTGGCAAAAATAGATTGTCTTTGGTCTTTGGTCTTTATTCGATCTTTGGTCTTTGGTCTTTGTTCTTTGAAAAAGATTATAAAAGAGATTATTTTATAAGCTACATGAAGTAACTTTTTTTTTTCGAGATTATGGAAGATTATTTTTCTTATAATCTTTATAAGTTATGTTGCCAAACAAAGATTATTTTTAAGTAGCTTATTTTTGAAAAATAAGATATCTCTCCATAATCTTGTGTGCCAAACATAGCCTTAATATATGAAACACATAAAACCTAACTTGGCACACAAGATAACTAAGCCTGGCTGATTCGCCTTCTCAAATATAGAAGTAGTTATGCATATCGTGTCTGGTTTATCGTAGAGTAAAGTTATTTTACATACCAAACTTTTTCACATCTTAAGGACCCATCTCCACCATCCATCTAAAAAGAAATCGATGGGTACCGAGATTAAAAGCGTTTTATTATTTCATCTATTTTTATAATTTAAATATCTCTTAAACCGTTAATCGTTAAGTGAAAATATTTATACCATCGCGACGACATTTAATTATCTTTCTATAGAGCGGGCACTTTGATATACTTTCGAAAAAGAAAAAAAATCGTTTTTCAAGTTTTTCGTTATTTTTCGTTTTTACGTTCTTGAAATTTGCGTGAAGAAAATCATATATGATAAAACACTAAATTGAATATCGCATGTGATATTAGTGTTAAATCATATATGATATGTAATATCATATGTGATATTACACTAATATCACATGTGATATTACATATCATATATGATATTACACTAATATCACATGTGATATTCAAATTAGTGTTTTATCATATATGATTTTTAATACAAAATTCAAGAACGTAAAAAGCGAAAAAACTTTAAAAAGCGTGAAAAATACGAAAAAATATTTTTGTCGAAAGTATATCAAAGTGCCTATCTATAGAAGATAATTAAATCTTTCGTCGAATGATATATTTTTTTCAACGATTAACGATTTGAAAGATATTAATATTTGAAAAATGATGAAAGTGGGTTTTAAATTGTTGTGATTAATCTCATCCATTAGATCAAATAAAATGAAGGGTGGAGATTGATCCTCGATATGTAAATAATCTTTTATCCTCAAATGATCTTAAATCTTATACATATATGGAGTATCATAATTTAATATATCTGATTTAAATTAATTATTTATTTAACATTACTGAAAAAATTAGATGCGATATGCATACCACTATAGTTAAATTTTTATAAAGGCAAACACACACAATTAATCTTATACACAGTCACACAAAACCATAACATCGTTAGCCGGATTTAAACCAACAACATTTTGGCTGAGGACATAATCATCTTATGGATGCAATTAGACTAAAGTGTTGGCCTATATAACGGGATCTATGGTCTTAACGTTTCAATCACAATTGTACCGAGTAAAATATGTGCAAGGATTAATAAACAGTAAATATGTTTATGTATTAATCTAATATGTCATCATGTGTTTACAAACGAATGTATTGTGTATATATACTGTAATGAAAGGGTACATGAACCATTGTGTCGGTTCTATGATATGAGCAGTTATTTGTAACTGCTATGTAACCGTTGTAACTGCTTCTTTGACTTTTCGTATGGTTGACTTTCGTTGACTTTTGTTGACCGGGTCATAATGGGTGTTGACTTGGGTCGCTGGGTTGGGTCGATTGGGATTAACCCAATATTCTCCCCCTTAATCACAATCACCGTGACGTAAGTCTTTAAGTCTTGATTCATCTTGGTTAAATCCACCATCCGAGCTTGTAATTTCTTGTAGTGCTTGTGATCATCCTTATATCCGTAGATCAATTTTCCTTAGGTTATTTCCACCTTTTTCTTCTGTGATATTCATTATGTCCATGTTGATCTGGTTATTTCCACCTTTTTCTTCTGTGATCTTCATTATGTCCATGTTGATATGTCCATGTTGATCTGGTTATTTCCACCTTTGTGATCTTCCTTAAGTCCAGGTTGATCATGTTCTTCTGGTTATTTCCACCTTTGTTGTTGTGATCTTCCTTAAGTCCAGGTTGATCATGTTCTTCCGGTTATTTCCACCTTCATTATTGTGATCTTCCTTAATTCCGGCCGATCATATTTTCTTGGTTCTTCTTCAGGTTGCCATAAGCAATGTTGGTTCTAAATCTTCTTCAATGAGATTAGATTCTTCTTCTTCTTTGATGGACATTTGTTTGCAAAATGGCCATACTCCTACATTTAAAACACATCACCTTACTCTTATCATGAGTAAATTTATTTGAGTTCTTGTTTGATTTTCCTTGAAATTATTATCTTGGTCTCATAACAAATCATGTCCACATTTTCACAATGTCCGTGAGTAATGTTATTCTTGTGATGTGTAAACAATAACTTATATTGATCGTTATTGTCCTTGTTCTTCTTAAACTTTATTCTTTCCTCGTATGTCTTGAGTCTCCAATTGCTTCTTCCATCGTCATTTCACTTAGGTCGGAGTATTGCTCTATAGATGCGACTATTTGCGGATACCTATCAGTTGACATTTAATAGTTTCCGTACAAGGTTTCATCTTCTATGGTGTGTCCTAGACTAGCGGCTTTGTTTACGAGTGTTGTCGGTTTGTAGCAAAGGTATCAATTGTCTCGTCTTCCTTCATTTGTAACATCTCAAAATCAGATTTGAGTGTTTGCGGTCTTGCTTGTTGAACTTTGTCTTCGCCAACGTGTCTAGTTTTCAAAGCATTCCAAATGTCCTTGCGGTTTTGTGCTTTGTTATTTGAAGTAATTGTTCCTCGGTAAGGCTTGATAAAGGAAAGCAATAGCGGTTTTATCCTTTTTCTTATTGGGTTGAGTCGTTTCAGACGGCTCAATTGTTTCCCATAAACCATTCGCTTCGAGAATGATTTGCATTCGAATTGCCCATAATGAGTAATTCGCGAGCTTTAGGATTGGCCATTGAAATTGAGGTGTACTATTTGTAAAATTAGTACTAGGTTCCTTATTTCCACTTCCTTTCGTCATATCTTAAATATATTGATAATAAAAATATCTCCAGAAATTTAACACGATGTGTGCTGAAAAATGTTTTATTTTTCCTTATAGGCTATAAAACTTTATAGGACTAGTTTTTAAATCCAAAACTATCCTCGGAGATTATTATATTTTAAAAACGAATAACCTAAGGTTAATTATTCCTTAAAAATTATTCCTAATCAGTATATTAAGCAGTGTAATCACTAGGTTAATATATTATCCAAAATATGATAAGATACTAATTTTAAAAGGTAACTTATCAAAAATAAAAATCAATATATATCAAAATATATAAAGTAAAATAAAAGTGGTTTTGAAATCTTTGGAACCTGGAGGGGTTGATGGTTTAACCCGATGCCTTAACAAAATAAATATCCTGTGTGGCCCTTATCTGTATACGCGTCTCACTTATAACCCTTTTATCTCCTCTTTTTTTTTTAGATAAAATCACGCGTACTTCTTGTTTTTTTGAGATCTGTATTTTCTCTCTCTCTCTCTCAAGAAGATAACTTTTATCTTCTTCTTCCTTCTCAATATACAACGACGGTTTGACCGCCCTCTTTTGATGGCGGTGTTTTATGGCCGTCCTTTTACTTTCTCCGGTGTGGTGTTCTCGACGAAACCTTCGTTGTCCTCTAACTTGAAACCTAGGGTTTCGGTTTATTTGGGGGTTTTCTGATCCGAGAGTATTTTTATGATTGGAGTTTGCTAATGAATCAATTGGGGTTTTCAATTGATCCTTTTGGGCTTGATTTCGTTTAAGAACAGGTGTGTTCGTTCTAATTCGAATCTTTTCTTAGTGCCCTAATTGATGACACTCGTATTAGTTTTATTTTGAATCAAAAGTTTAAGCGATTGAGTTCGTTTTCTGATCCTGTTTGGATTGGGTTATTCGAGACTGGTTTCGGAAAGATTTTTGCTTGTTTGATTTGTTGTCGGGTTGTGAGTAATCACCATGTGATTATACCCCTGTTGCGACAAACGTTTGAGACACAAAAATGACGTCTGGATTTGTGTTCTTAACGATTTGCAAAAAAAAAAAAAAAAATATTCAAACCGGTCTTGTGTTTTTGATTCTGGGACTTTTACGAGTCAAGGTAAATGATGATTGTTGGTTAATAGACCAAACCGCTCTGATACCAATTGTTGGCCTGTATAACGGGATCTATGGTCTTAACGTTTCAATCACAATTGTACCGAGTAAAATATGTGCAAGGGTTAATAAACAGTAAATATGTTTATGTATTAATCTAATATGTCATCATGTGTTTACAAACGAATGTATTGTGTATGTATACTGTAATGAAAGGGTACATGAACCATTGTGTCGGTTCTGTGATATGAGCAGTTATTTGTAATTGCTATGTAACCGTTGTAACTGCTTCTTTGACTTTTCGTATGGTTGACTTTCGTTGACTTTTGTTGACCGGGTCATAATGGGTGTTGACTTGGGTCGCTGGGTTGGGTCGATTGGGATTAACCCAATATAAAGGCGCATTGATAGTTGCTTTTGTATACGGTCCATGATTACCCTTGATTCGTAACTTTCTCATTAACTTAAAGAATTACTGAAAAATTAATGAAATATATTTAGTTCCTAATGCATCAAAAATATAACAACTTATAAAGAATACGAGTTAAAGGTATAAGCTGTCCTTGGTTCTGTTAGCTCGGTAGAAACGTACAAACTTCATACCGAGCCAAAACCACATACTCAGTACGATACAACGTTTATAAAGCACGATTTCTTTCTTTTACGGACTTCCGTTCTTATTGTATCAGTCAATAGGCCATTTCTCTACATCAAGTATAATTATGCCTAGTTCCAAACTTGAGATTCTAAACTACCTTAATTAACTATTACAAGTACGTACATCCTGTTACGCCCAAACTTGAACATATGGTCAATTTAGTACGATCGTGTCAATTGACTCATAGTGTGTTTGTTTCATTAAGATATTTGGGTCTAAATCTTATTACCACATTAGACTGTTAAGAGCTGGTCATAAAGTCAGAATCTGAATGAAATAATGTTATTTATTTATATATAATTGTCTGAATGAATTTAATTGTTTGATTTTTGAAATATATGTATTAAAACCATCGTCATTCGACAAACAAGTATCTTGTGTAAAAAAAATTATCATAAATTTAACACAATTAACAAACAATTAAATAAATTATTTTGACACATATTCTAAATTTAACATAGTAAAAAAAAACTATTATTGATATCGGCGCTGACCTTAGTTGGTGATAGAGATGATGACGGCGGCAAGAGGTGGACGTGGCGGCTATGAAGGGGGAGGGCTGTTAGGGTGTTTATGGGTTGAAGGGATGTGATGATTAAGGGTTAAGAGGAAATAAGACTTGTGCACCACCTCTTATTGGGTATGATGGGTAAGGTTTTACCACCTTTGATTGGAAAAAGAAAAACAAGTAGCCTCCACCCTTGTTAGATTAATGAATTGCCTCCTTTGTATTATTCATTCCCAACAATATATAGCGTACATAAGATCATTCTAAATACAAAAATAATGGACTAGGCCTACTAAATCAATAAAGGCCTATAGGCTAAACAAACATATCAACTAACACTCCTCCGAAATTGGAGCGGGAGGTGAGCAGACACTCAAAGTGTACGGAACTCCTCAAACAAAGCCAAAGGCAACCCTTCATGAAGATATCATCGTACTGATAACGTGAAGGAAAATGAAGAACTCGAACCTAACCCCTAGTAACCATGTCACGAACAAAGTGGATATCAATCTCAATATGCTTTATTCGCTGATGCTGCACTGAATTAGTAGTTAAACAAATAGCACTAACATTATCACAATAAACAAGAGTGGTTATGGGTGAAGTAGATTCATATAGTGAAGCTTATAGGAAATAATTTTTGGGAGATTTAAGTTGATAAGAATGACAGTTGGGGATGGAAAGCTATCTTGGATATTAGAGACAAGATCAAGAACAAAATTGTGTACAAAATTGGGAATGGAAAATCTACCTCCGTGTGTATAATAACTGGAGCCCAATTGGTCCATTAAGACAATATATTTCTGATAGAAATATATATATGAGGCTAGACTAGCTGCTAATTTAAAAGTTTTTGATATGATTAAAGAACGAAAATGGATTAGCCTAGTGACTTGTATGTGCAGTTTAATAATTTGACCAGCATTACTGAACCAAGAATTGATCCAGTAAAAAATGACAGTGTGATTTGGAAAGATGATAATGGTAAAAGTAATAAAGTATGGATCTTGCTATGAAGAATGTCTACAAGGATTTAAGAAATAATGATCTAATTGTCTCATGGTGGAAACTGGTATGGTATCCTCAATGCATTCCAAAACATGCATGCAATTTATGGTTAGCTATGCATGATAGATAGAGTACTCAAGATAAATTTAAGAAATCAGGCAATTGTGCAGTCAATAGATGTTATCTTTGCAATAAGGAATTTGAAGAATTAGACCATTTGTTCTTTAAATGTGAGTTCTCTGGTGATGTTTGGAACAAGGCTAAAACTATGGCTGCCATTCATGGAAACTGTTCAACTTGGAAAGATATTGTACAAGATCTGGTAAATGGTAATAATGGTAACAATATTTTAAGTGTGGTGAGGAGGATGATTTTTGCTGCAAGTGCCTACTGTATTTGGAATGAAAGAAATACCAGAATATTTAGAAATGAAAGGAAAAGGAGTGATGAAATTGTCAAAGTCATTATTGAGACAGTTAAGATGAGGCTGACGAGCATTATGGTAAAAGAAAGTGATGCAATTAAGAGGATTGAAAAAGTGTGGACAATTATTTGCAAGAAGAAATAAGACGCCCTAAAGGTGCAGGAGGAAAGTGGTATGTTATCCATGTATATGGCTGTGTCTGGGAGATATATGTTGCATAGGTGATGTATGTTGTCTGAGATTTTGGTAGATAGCATATGGATTGTACTTTGGATCTGAAATGGCCTTCCAATTGACTCTCTTTCAGTAATTAAGTGAAGATGCAGCTACATAGTCTATACTACTATATAAAGTGTTTGGGACTTTCTTTAAAAGGAAGTCTTAAAAAAATAAGCCTACACACTTACTATAAGAGGAAAGCTTAAAATTCAATACATCACATTATTTAATGCACATAATTTTCAGATGTACAAGACAAGAAGTATAGTGTACACCATTTTAATGCACATATTAAAAAATAAAATACCACATTTATGCTATTTAATATAGTCAATTAATTTATTGGTCAATAAATACAATTAATACAGTTATTAAAACACCTCTTACATAAGAAATACAAATTATCAAACATATTGTACAATCAAATTAAACACAATTCCTGCATTAAATGTCACTAATACAAATAATAAAGCACATTATACAAATATTCAATCTCGAACGAGCAACGGGCCAAATGGGCTTGAGCCCGAACGAGCATGGGCTAAACAAAATTCTTGATATATGTAAATTTATTGTCAAAAAGAACATAAAAAAAGAAGATGTATGTCGTCTTACTGTGCTTAAAAGATCACATGAAAAGCATTTGTTCGTTATAAAAATAGTTATCGGGTACTTGCCGCCGCATTGCGCGGGTACGCTTCTAGTTATTGGATAATATGTTTAATTGAAGGTTCTAGTAAAATTCAAAAGGAAGTTTCCTGCTATGGTTTTGGAATTTCTAACTTGATGTTTGGATTAAGTATTTGTATGGCATTTTAAATGTCCTCAGTGGATGGTTTTTGGTGGAATGCCAACCTGATGATGCCTTTTTAGCTGTCTGTTTTCAATTCCTGTTTGTGAGGATGAAGCTGCAAATGAGTGTTGAATTCTGGGTAGTTAAAGAGGAAATGTAGTCTAAGTGGGATGTATCCAAAAGTGCCTTCTCTCGTTTGAGTGTTGCCAATCTATGTTGGAAATGTAGCTCTATGTTTGAAGCCTTAATGGAACAAGAGTTTTATTCTTTCGTTGATGAAGCCTTCATACAAGAGCCTTTGTGGTTCAAGGTTAGAACACAGGAATGGTGTTTGTATGAAAAGGAAATGTAGTCTAGATAGAGGTTTCTCCTTGGAGTCCTAGTTCTAGTATATTTGCACTAGACTAGAAGAATTGGTAATTGTATTCCTAGTTTGATTTTGTTTGAATGTTCTTCTGTTTAGCAACTTAAAAGTTGCATGGGCATGTCCATTCAGTTTTTTAGTTTGTTATTAGTATTGTTGTTTATTATTGTGGTATACTATATATTCACCAGTTTCACCAAATAATGAGGAATGTAATTCCCAAAGAAGATTACGAATCCAAACATTCTCAGCAACAACATTGGCAACACCCGGATACTCAGCCTCAATATTAGATCGTGAAATAGTGTGTTGACACTTAGAGGACAAAGACAAAAGGTAATCCCCAAAAAATATACAATATCTAGAAGTAGAACACCTAATAAACGGACAACCATCCCAATCGGCACAAGAATATGCAACAAGATAACCAGTTGGGGATGCATAGGGCTGTAAACCAAAATCCAATATACCATAAACATAACGAATCACATGCTTAAGAGCCGCCAAGTGAGGCTCCCGGGGGTCATGCATAAAAAGACTAATTGGTTGTATTGATTAAGAAATGTTCGGGCGGGTGAAAGATTGTAGGCCACCTGCAAGACTACGATAAAGTTTAGGATCCGAAACTGTATCCCTATCATGACAAAGTTTTGGATTATGTGCCAACTGAAGTCCAAGTGGGATTCAGGTAACCATATGTGCCTGCTCCAAAAGCACCATAGCATACTTCCTCTAAGAGAGGAACATACCTGTAGAATCACGGGTAACAGATATCCCAAAAAATAATTAAGGGTCCCAAATCAGTCATATCTAACTCCTGATGTAAAGAAGAAATAATGTGTTGCAGCAAAGGTGTAGTGTAGATTATCAGAACAATATTATCTACATAGATCAACAAATAAGCAACCTCAATACCATGTCAGTAAATAAATAACGAAGAATCACATCGACTAGAAGAGAAACCAACTTGAAGAGCATAACAAGCAAACTGTTGAAACCAAGCACGTGGTGCTTGTTTTAAACTATATAACCACCGCTGCAAATGACAAACATGTTGAAGAAATTGAGGATCAACAAACCCTAGTGGCTGATAATATAAACAGTCTTTGATAAATCATCGTTAAGAAAAGCATTCTTAACGTCAAGCTAATGAACTCGCCAACCACACGATAAAAGCGAGGTTGAGAACTGTACGAATGGTAGTCGGTTAACAACCTGATTAAATGTGTCACCACAATCAACACCAATTTGTTGAATACGCCCGTTAGCAACAAGACGAGCCTTATACCGACTTAAAGATCCATCTGTGTGATACTTATGTCAAAACAACACATTGAACAAAACACATTAACATTTGATGATTTCGAAACAAGAACCCAAGTATCGTGTTTAACTAATAAATTATATTCATCATACATAGCATCACACCAATTAGATTCAGATAACACGGTGGAAAGGGGATTTAAGGAGATGAGAGATATGAGACGTATGAAAATTAAAACATGGATTACCCTTAACAGTACCAATTAAGTACGTGTGACCATAGGGTGACTCTGAATAGAGGGAGATTGGGTCAATGTAGTTGGTCTGATAGATGTACTTATGCCAGTAGTAGAGTTTGATGTAGTTGGGCCAGTTGGTGGAGTTAGGCTGGTAGTAGAATGAGGGGATGTAATTGGGCTGGTAGGTGGTGTTGGTGATTATTGGGTCGTGGAAGTTGGACTCGTAACTGGTAGGTTTATATGCGCCGTAGGAGAAGAAGTCGTGTGATGGGTTGGAAAAGGTTGGCTCGTGGGTGACGTAGGGATATGTTGGGTCGATAAGGTCGGTTTGCTAGAGGAGAACTAGAGTAGATTAAAGAACAAGTGACTGGTGTCGGGTTAAGAAAATAATAAGAGGGTGATATCGAAAATATATATGTAGGGTAATTGGTGTTCATAAAATGTGACGTGTCGGGAAAGTATAATTTTGTTAGTGGAAAAATCAAGGCAAACAGTAACCTCGATGGTAGGCGGGATAAACTAGAAAAATGCACGATGTGGCTCTAAGGGGTAATTTATGAGGGGAATCAAAGTGCGGGTATAAGAGGAAACCAAATATACGAAGGCGAGGATAACCGGGTTCCTTGTTAAATAATTTCGTACATGGTATGTCATTGTTTATGGCGGTTGAGAGAAGAAGGTTAGGGATAAGATGGCCATATGAAGAGCCTCGGCCTATGGTCACATTGGAAAGTTTTGGTGTTATCAAACTCACCACTATGGTCACATTCGAAAGTTTTAGTTTCACACTTAAACTGGTTTTTGACATAAGAACGAAAATGTATAAACTTTTGAAACACATCAAATTTATGGAATAACGGGTAAATCTATACATATTGAGAAAAGTGATTAAGAAACAACACATAATATTTAAAACCACTATTGCAGACAATAGAAGATGTCCAAATATCATAATGAATAATGTCAAAACAGCTAGAAACACTAGTGTCCGAACTAACAAACGGAAGTTGCAAATGTTTGCCAAGTTGGCATGCATTACAAATATGGGAAGACCTCTTTTCATTACATGAAATGAGATTACGAGAGAAAAAAGAAGGTAGCAATTCCACATCGGTGTGTCCGAGACGTTGATGCCACGTAGAAAGCAATGTACTAAGGATAAGAGATGACGTGGTAAGTGGTTAGAGGTCCCCCGAACTTTCACATCTGTTAACGAGTCAAGAAATGCTTTACACAAAAACAAAATTCATCAAATTCAACAATACATTTATTGTCTCTAGTGAACTGGCGAACAAAAATAATTTTTTTAATAATGTTAGGGGTGACAAGAACATTATGAAGGTACAAAGGACGATTAAGAGTGGGCAAGATGTTAAGGCCAGTGTTGGTGACGGGTATTGTGAGTCCGTCACTAACACGAACATATGGATATAATCATGTGTTAAAAATAGTACTTAAGTTACGAGAATGTAAGTTTAGATGAGAGGATGCACGTGTGTCCATATTTCACGTAGGATCCTCGAGAGTCATAATGCTAAGCGCATTAGGGAGCAACGTCTCTTGAGTTGGTGTTGGGCGTACTTGCGGAAGAAGTCAGGCCAATGGATTAGCCTATTGGGTCGAGATAAGCTGTGTTGGAATTATATAACATGACTAATCATAAATATAAACAATAAACATCAAAGTAAGTGCGGAAGCGTATAGGAACATATAATGAATAATTAATTAACTAAAGAATAAAGTATGCGTACCTTACTTGATTCTAGCCGAACAAGAATCAAATCCACAAACTAGCAATTGGATGAACCCT
Organism: Chrysanthemum lavandulifolium; assembly: GCA_022545495.1. Classification (NCBI taxonomy): domain Eukaryota; kingdom Viridiplantae; phylum Streptophyta; class Magnoliopsida; order Asterales; family Asteraceae; genus Chrysanthemum; species Chrysanthemum lavandulifolium. The sequence goes on along the minus strand of CM040239.1, from coordinate 108,534,539 downwards.
AATTAGGGTTTATAGGATTATAAGAATTACCCCTTACCGTTTTGTAATTTAATCCAAGATACAATCAATAGTGTGATTGTACCACGTTCTTGTACACACGTACTATAACAAATTAAAGTAATGCTAGTTTTAATTAAACAAAATAACTTGTGTTTGGAAAAGATGGTGATCGACACCCAAAGGTGGTGTACGATCGTTTTAAGCAAAACACACACAAACCAATTTTAGGTTTAGCTTAATGAGTACAAGAGATGAAAAAATAAAACCCCTAGCCTTGTTTATATACCCAACTAAACTTGGTGAACAAGTTGGCTATGGATTGGTTTATGGAAACCATATGGACGATCGGTTTAGGAAACCCACAAGGGATTCTAGAACCTTCTCGATCTCTAATTTCATCTTTAGTCCTTCCCAAATATATTTAACGACCGTTAGTCCATTACAACTAATTACTTAACGTCCGTTATAGTTATTTCGTTTAATTAATAAATAAATATAACTATTACATTTAATTATTAACTTTAATTCTCATACGTAAAGTGTGCAATCCGTGGTCTCGAGTTCGATCCTAACACACGTCTATTAATTTATAGTCCATAAACCAACAGCCCCACTGGACATATCTTAATAGAGTGATCACATCGGTTAGCATCTAGCAACACTTGATGCCTCTAGTACAACTCGAGCAAGGCTCTGGAAAACCTTTTAATGATTTCTCATTATTATTATCCTTTTGTTTCTAATACCATGTTAAATAAAGATATGGAATTAAGTCATTCTTTATTCAACCATTACATTTCTCGTTATAAGTAATTGAGCAAGATTACCAAATCTTCCGAACATATTCGGGGAGATCTTGGGCATGGCCATGCAAACATCTTGTCAACCCTACGAGGGCCCAAGAAGATTAAACTCCAAAATAAATTTGAAGGAACAAATTTATCTTGACTACGAGAATAACCCATGAACTTTGCAACACTTTAGGAAACAACCCTTATGACTACCGATTCATATAGCGTTAAGTTGTTCCATGAAGTGCACTACATTCATGACACTTATCCGTATCTCAAGTCCGAGGATAACTATTCATAATTTACTTAACAACAATATCCATAAAGTAATTATGTAGTTGGGATAAGTCCTATATTCAATTCATTGAATATCATCCGAAATTGGTATGCATTCTCATCAATATACTTTCAAGTATATTCTACCATATCTCTCGATTTGTCTTAGTTTAATGATACTCCCATATCAATAATTGACAGCGGACGATTTAGAATAAATAAATTTATTCACGGATTAAACATGCAAATATAGGATACAATATATTATAAAATCAAACATACCAAGTATTTGATTTATATTATAACAATTGTTTAACATCCCTTATCCAAATACCAAATAGATCAATGCATGAAAATTCCATTTTGATGAATTATGCCTCAAGTAATGACAATCATACTTGTTGACAAGGCATAAATCAACCAACTTGATCTATCATAATTTTGAGAATACTTATTTCAAGAATTCAATTAGTGAAGTCCTTGTATGTGTGCATTCACCAATCCACATAATAATTCATGAAATGTGTGACATCCTCTATCACAAATTTATGACAATTTAAACTTTCAAACATTTCAAAGTTTAAAGTATTCTTATTCTTTTAATGTATAATGCAACTGTGCTCTTAGATAGCACAACTAGTTCACATGGCCATTAACAAGGATGAAATCCTACCACGACTAGTATTGAGTGTCATCTCAATTAAACCAGCATCATTGTATACAAACAACAATGTGCTCATTAAAATTCCGTAAACTTTAATATCTTATTATGTAACGTTTGATGCTTTCCTAACTTTCAAGTTTAAAGCTGATGACAATTTGCACAACAATTGACATATTGTTCATCCATAGAATCTAGGAGCAATTCCAGGTTTTAAGGATGTAATTCTATTAGAATATTCATTACACAAATTATCTAATAACTTTTAGTTAGATATCAATGTTGTCAAATCACTTCTTATTCAAGAATGATACAACAATTTTAATACACTACATGATGTACATGATGAATCTACATGTCAAACTTAGACTTCATTAACGTTCTATCTTGTCAAAAGATATTTATCCATTTCCCAAATGATATATCATGTTTTATTAGAATCATTTATTTTACTGCACATGTTTATTAACAATAAACATATATTTCAATGTTGTATGTTTTAATTCTTAAATCTTACAAATGAAGTTTCATTCCAATCTAAGACTTAACATTTAGCTTTCAAGGAATGTTACTTCTCATATGTTATACAACATATAAGATTTAAAACCTTAACATAATACTCCCACTAGCTTTCAGGAATACTTAAAATTTATCTTATTTTAATTATAAATCGAAAATGGATTTAATAATTTAACATAAGAATAATTTCATAGATGCATGCATTTATCCATTCATGAATTATTGCACTTCGTACACTTCCAAAGATTATATGAATTCAAAAAACCTTTCAATTACTTACCGTCCTCGCTCAAGTAATTTCTCAAGAAAGAGTTTTGATATTCCATTGTCATATTTCATATTAATGAAAACAAGTATGACAATTATCATCTTTATATATTTAATGTGTCTAGAAAAGAATATTCAATCACAATTAATTGCTTAAGTATGATTAATAATCTTGTCATAAGACATGCATTAAATATGTGTAGAATATTGTCCATATGATTTCTACATAGAAATTCAAACCACTATGGTTTTTCATCTCTTTGAAGAAACTCATTTCCATTCTCTAGTCTAACTATTAAGATAAACCAAATTTCCAAAATTGATTATCTTTATGGACAGCATCTTTAACATTCATAGTATGAGTAATTTCCCAATTCAATATTTGGTAATCCATCATAATGATTATCGGGTTTACTATAATCCTGTAACTCATATTTCTCGAAGATATAAGTCAAATATCCGAGATATCCTTGCAGATCTATGAATGAAAATTCCATCATCATGAGGTCTATCATTTACATGTCTAATCTCATCATGATATTTACTAGTGTGTTTTAGAAGATTATGTATCTTGTAATTTTATCTTTCAAGATAAAAACTCCCACTTGCCTTTTGTAATATATAGACTATCTATATATACTTAGCAATTAGAGCAAAACTACATTGTTCTCTATTTGGGACATTACAAATACACATTGATAATTCTTGACATTAGTTTGTTAATAACCTATTCATAAGTAGTTTAACAAATTCGAATCTTCAATTTTAAAACTTAATGTGATTCATCACATTCCATAATGAAATGGTGTTTTATTAATCTTCTAGGTTGGAGTCATATTGAGTATATTCAATCCATACTCAATTTTCTAACCTTGTTACTTTTTAAGAAAGAAGTTATATTATCTTGAATCAAACAAATCAAATAGAGTTTGATTCTCCTAACTGAATATACCATCAACTTGTGGTATTCATTAGAATTTAATATTGTAAGACAATCTAACAATATATAAGATAAACATATTCCTTTTTGGCTTACCCATTTACCAACTAAGTCAACTTAATGGTATAATAGACTTTCCAAGCCAATTACATGCTTTATAACACAAGTATCTTTTAACCAAGTCACTTCATGTCGATGTCTCAACAAGAAACATAAACTGTTATAATCCCATTATACGTTATAAATCATTGATCAACTCAATGACTTCTTGTATATGTCTTATTTAAAAAACATAACAAGTTAACGTCTTACTTTATTATAAGTCTTAAAAGACTTTATGTTTATGTCTTTACAATGAATCATAAACATGTTTAACTAAAGTAATTATGAACACAACTCTTGGTTTCAATAGTAATTTCAAGTTAATTTATTTTACTTCACAATAATGCAGGACTACATTATTTATTCATTTATTTATGTCATTCCAAAAATTCATAAATATACAAATTAAAATAGTATTAGATTACTTCATTTATGTCATTCTAATAATACATAAATATCTAATTTGAAGTAGTCTTATATATCATTTTGACACAAGTTCTAAATACTTGTCTAATTTAGAAACTGCAAATATGTCCATGCAAGGTCTCACTTTACATAGAGATTTACTTTGTTGTTGCAATCTCGCCAAGTTCTCACATGACGTAAATTGTAACACCAAGTGTTTCTTGAATTAGATATGTACAAGTTATATTAGAACGTAGTCATGATCTCTTACCTTGCAGTCAAGAGAATCCTTTAAATCATATACCTATATGTTGTACCTTGCACACAATATAGATTTCTCCCACTTGTGCATGGAACAACATCATGTAGCAGATAAACAACACGACATATGTTTGTTTATGTGACTAATATGATTGTGTCATTGATATTAGCATAACTAGTAGATGTAGAACCACTTCATTGTCTAATAAGGAAGCGTACATGACTATCCTTGAAAACATAAGTGTCTACAAGTGGAAAGTAATTATCGTAAGACATTCTAGAGATAATCGAGTTACTACCAAGATGACAAAGCTTGTAACTCCCACTGAATAAGAGATCATTACATTAATTCCTTATTCAAGAATAAGAACAACATACTCCCAATGGATTTGACAACATTGTAAGTGTTTCATTAACCAAGAAAAGAAAATAGTGTTCTATTTACTTCCTACACCTTTGAAAAGTCCATACATAACAATTACTTATGTACTTAAAGAGTGTATTCTACTATGTAGATGATGAACTATCCATCAATGCTATTAACTTGAAAAATTGGGCATGCAATTTCTTTCTTAATAGTTCTACTATTCCAACAATTGTAAGTAGTACTTTTAAATGGTCAAAGCACAACAACTAGATAAAATATGCTAGTTTGTCTTTTACTAATTATACATAATTAGTCTAGCTTCTAATTTAATAACTCGAAATATGCAATTTTCTTAACTATTAAAATTTGCTTACGAGTTATGTATTTAGAATTTAGACAATTCTAATTGTCCTATCATACCTTTCTTCATTCATGAAAAGGAATAGGTTGAATCTCACTCTTTCGCGTGAAAAGAGGACTAGGTTTATTCTCTTAGCAAAGTTGACTCTACCAAAAACCCTTACGGTGTAGATCAATTTACCAATAGAGGAATAACCTCGTTTCACAGTTTAATGTTGCATTAATACATTTAAAGAATTAGCAAAATTCAATTTTAGTATTTTCGATAATTAAACTTTTCAAGAAAATAAAAT
>CM040239.1:108490760-108529197 GCA_022545495.1 Chrysanthemum lavandulifolium | reverse complement strand
TTAAAGTAACAACAACCGAGAATCACTGTGGGCAAAACATATAAACCGAACGCGATTAAAGTAACATATGAAGTGTTTTGATAGCAATCAACAAATCAGCACACCTTCTATCAAAACACTTCTAAATATAAACTAAACATCAATCAGCACTACAAATCAACACTTCGATTTATTTATACCTGAGTTAGGGTTTCATACGACGGAGTTAGGGTTCAGTGGTGGAGGATGACGACGGTGCCGAAGGATGACGGAGGATGATGACGGTGGAGTTAATTGCAGTCTTCTGTTACGGTGGCGGAGGATGACGACGGTGGAGCATTTTTTCAGTGGTGGAGGAGATGTGTTTTGGGGAAGAGGAGATGTGTTTTGGGGAAAAGAAGATGCGTTTTTATTACGGGCTCTTTTGATATTAAGCGTCTTTTTTGATATTTTGTGCAATTACTTTTTTATATTTTTTTCTTTAATTTTTTATGTTTTGGTGACTTTTAAGAATTATTTAGTGGGGAAAAGTTTTAGTAAGTATATGTCAAATTTTTACTTTTATATTTTTTTTGTTTATTTTTTATTTTTGGTGACTTTTAAAAATTTTAGTGAGGAAAAGTTTTAGTGAGTACATGTCAAAAAATTTGTAGTGACGTTTGATCATTTCAAAAACTTGTTTTCACTAAAGAGATGGCAGTTAATTTGTCATTTCAAACTAGAATGAAAACATGCATGCCAATAGTTATCGTTAACTTGTTTTCGCTAAAGAGATGGCAGTCATGCGGTAGCTGCGAATTTGCTTATGGGGGCCAAAACTTTGTTAAAGACAAGAACTCGACGAATGTTTGAGGATTGTTTAGCCAATTCGTGTTTATATGTTAATTAATATGGGACGATCATTTAAATTGTATAATGCTTAGCTTTGTAGATTGGCTAATACAAGATAATTATATCGCTTTTGTGATAGGCCAAAAAACAAAAATACTGACACTTTACTATATCGCTAACGTAAACGCATGTGTTAAAGATTTGTGGGTGGTACCACCGCCCCTCTACATGCCTCCGCCACTGATGGCAGTTAATTTGTCATTTCAAACTAGAATGAAAACATGCCAATAGTTATCGTATTCTTTCCTTAGAAATATGTCACCACCACCACAAACTAGCTAGTGACATAACTTTTCGATCCAGAGCAACTCGTAATCTTTTAGGTAAATAGCTGTTAGATACTTTAAGTACAAACATATACATGTATCTATACTCAAACAGACCCGATGATGCTTTTATAGCACTCGGGATCTTGTTAATGCATGATTTATACAGAAACTGAGATAATCTATTAGACTTTCTTCGGATGCACCCTCAACCGGACTTATTTCAAAGGACCAGTCCACTAGAGTTGAATCATCTCCATAATCTATGAGCCTGAGTGAGTTTACGGATCCATCATATCTAACCCCACATTGCTAGCCTCCATTCTAAATACGTAGCTATGCAATATTGGGTCAAAGGAAATTAGTCGTTCCTTGATCCAAGATCGATCTCCATCCTCTTGAGGAAACATGAAGCCCGAGACTAATCTAACATAGCCAGGTTCACCTCGACTCCTTTTAGGCGTGTGCATGTTTCAACCATAGGCATCCATTCGGTAGACGCTCAGTTTGAGATACCACGGACCCATAGACGGAACTTGAGTGAAATTATTAGGAGGCCGAGTGCTATATAAGTTAATTTGGGACGCCAAAGTTGTACTGTCCTTAAGCAAATATAAGGAAAATCTCAAAGTTCGGCCTCCCGGTCTCCACTAAGCTCCGCCCATGCACGGACCATACTTTATCTATAGGCACGTCCGCACGCCAACTATGCCTCCAACAGAACCTCGCCACTTGTTTACGGGCCTGTTTTCCTGTAATGCCCGTGAAATGAACATGATTAGATTAGTACATGATCACCTGTTCCATGAGTCGAAACTTTAATAATTACTTTGTACTAGTACTGTACTACTAAAATTTGAATTGATTGTAAAATGATAAGCAAATACATTTATACATACCATGTTGTTTAAGCTTCTTGGTGATTAATGTTGAGTTTTTAGGCAAAGTACAGAACATATATAATTTAGAAAACTAAATAGTTTTAAACTTTAATTGATAAAACTTCATAGATGTTACCAATATCAACATAGAAATAAATGTAAGTTTTTGTCATGTTTCTTGAAATATTAGATGAGATGTCATTAGTTGATAACTTCAATGAACAGTGTTACAAAGTTTTACGCAATGACATATTTAGAATGAGCATCAAAACATATATATTCAAAATGAAACTATTTGACTATTTAACTCCAGTAACAGATTGCCAACCACCCCAACATAACAAAGTGAAAACTCCAACTTGATGTTCCAAATAGTTGGGATATCAGTTTCGAATATGTTTGTTAGATCCACTTCGTAAAGTTAACAAATTGATTCAGTTCTTCACATCGTTGATTCCGTCTTTCTATTATAATGTCTTTTCTGTTGGTAAAAGTGGTTTTCGGCAGACTAATTCACGATGATATAATCTAGCAAATGGGTAGGGTCGGGTCGGTTTGGGTCATGGGTCAAATGGTTTATGGGTCAAATGGGTCATTGGTCAAACGGGTCATACTATAAGAATGGGTCATGGGTCAAACGGGTTGGCTCGGGTCGACTCATTACATTTCCACCTGTAATCATGCTACTATATTATGTTTCGTCCGTTTTTTACGTTTTCGTCATTTTTTTACGTTTCATCCGCGCGTTTCATCCGTTTTTGCGTTTTCGTCCGTCTTTTTACGTTTCCGTCCGCTTTTTACGTTTGCATCCGTTTTTGCGCGTTTTCCGCACGTTTTAAATGCCTTTTTACACGCTTTTTTCGTTTTCATCTTTTGCGCTTTTCTTCCGCTTTTTCTTTTTTCTTTTTACGTTTTCATCTTTTTTTGCGCCACGTCCGTTTTTACGTTTTTCGTTTTTACGTTTTCATCCGTTTTCGCGTTTTCTTCCTTTTTACGCGCAAATAAAATAAAAACGGATGGAAACGAAAACGGATTTAAAACGTAAATAAAATGGACGAAACGCGCAAAACGGACGAAAACGTGACGACAAAACACGCAAAAATGATGAAAACGTAAAAACCGACAAAACGTAAAAATGTAGACGAAAACGAAAATGCATTTAAAACACGCAAAACGGATGAAAACGTAAAAACATACGAAAACGTAAAAACAAACGAAACGCAAAAACAAAGCGAAACGGACGAAAACGCCGCAAAACAGATGAAAACGTAAAAATGGCCGAAAACGTAAAAATACTGACGAAACGCGCAAAAACGGATTAAACGTAAAAACGGACAAAACGTAAAAAACTAAGAAAACGCTCAAAAACGGACGAAAACGTAAAAGCAGCATAAAACGCGCTAAACCGACGAAAACGGATGAAACGAAAAACGGATAAAACGTAAAAGACGGCCGGCGCGCAAAAACGGATGAAAACGTAAAAACGAACGAAACGTTAAAAACGACGAAAACGCGCAAAAACGGATGAAAACGTAAAAACGGATTAAAACGTTAAAACGACGAAAACGCGTCAAAACGGATGAAAATGTTAAACCGCGAAAAAATATAAAACGATAAAACATAAAAACACAAAAACACGACATCTAATGATGGTTGAGTTATCATCCAACCCTTAAGTGACCCATTCGACCCATTTGTCGACCCATTCGACCCATTTGTTGATTCACATAAGTTCATATGTCAACCCATTCGACCGTTTTTGCAAATAGTAACCCAATCCAACCCATAAGTTGTTATTTTTGACCCATAAGAACCCATTTTTCTAAACGGTTGTGATCACACCTCTAATATAATCCAAGACAAGTCCAATGGGTTAATAACGTAATACTACTCTCAATGGACTACTCTCAATGGTTACACCACTTAACCTTCCACCTAAGCACTACATTAGCTTTCTCATTTCACTTACCTTCTCTCAATCTCTCTCACTTTCCACCTCCAAATTGTCACACCATCTCATCTTTCAATCCATTTTTCTTATTTATTAAAAACTAAAACATTTATTCATTAAACTAAAAACATTACATTCAAAAAAAAATTAAAAAAATAAAAAAATAAAAAATAAATAGATATTAATAACTGAAATTAAACATTACGAGAAAAGTGTTCGATCAAATCGGCACGAAGGTTTTAATGCACTTGTGACGATTTAATTTGTCTAAAAACTTTAGAGGTGAGTTATTTTACATACCAAACTTTTCTCACATACCAAGTGACTCATCACCACCATCCATTTAAAAAGAAATCAATGGTTGAGATTAAAAACATTTTATTATTTCACATATTTTTATAATTTAAACATCTCTTATATTGTTAATCGTTAATCGAAAATATTTACACCATCGCGACGGGCATTTAATTATCTTTTATGACGAGCAATTTGATATACTTTTGAAAAAGAAAAACGTTGTTTTTAAGTTTTTTACGCTACTAAAATTTGCATGAAAAAATCATATATGATTAAACACTAATTGAATATCACATGTGATATTAGTGTTAAATCATATATGGTATGTAATATCATATGTGATATGATATGTATATCATATATGATTTTGCACTAATATCCCATGTGATATTACATATCATATATGATTTAACACTAATATCACATGCGATATTCAAATTAGTGTTGAATCATATACGATTTTTAACGCAAATTTCAAGAACGTAAAAAAAAAAAAAACTTTAAAAAACGTGAAAAATATTTAAAAAAATGTCGATAATATATCAAAGTGCCTATTTATGAAAGAAGATTAAACGCTCGTCAGAATGACATACTTTTTTCGCTTAACGATAAACTATTGAAAAATATTAATATTTGAAAAATGATGAAAGTGAGTTTTTAAATTGTTGTGATTAATCCCATCCATTAGATCAAATAAAAATGGTGGAGATTGATCCCCAGATGTGGTTAATATTTTCGTCTCAAACGATCCTAAATCATAACTTTATGCCTTTACTCTTGGGAAAGTATGAGGTTGTCCGGTTGATTTGCTTCCTCCGGATGCCAATCAGGAGATATAGCCTCCCCTTGGTCTTTTATAATCATAATATGATGCATACATACATCATATTTTTTATTTTTTTTCTTCACGATACGGTCGTGCGAGATTGGCTAATATAGCCCATTACACCTTTCGAACATAAAATGCCCGTTCCACATCTTTCCTTGCCGCTTTTTGCATTCGTTTGTGTTCATCGACGCATAGTTCTCCTATCGTCTTAACCAAAGTTGATTGTTCCGGATATATCCCGTCAAAAAGATAGTATCCCCATTGGTAAGTTACGCCGTTAGGCACAAACCGAATCTCTAGTACTTTTCCGTCTTTGAGATTGTTTAATAGGGGATTGATATATAACACTGATGTTGTTGTTCGCCCAAAAACTAAAGTAAGCATGTCATATCCATAAGTCTTGTGACACACCATATTCCAAAGAAATGAATGGAGGCGAACCATGATCACGTCTACAATATTTGCTTTATAGGTCGGACAACCAAACCACATCCAAAATGTATAATCAAGGCTTCCTAACATTCCCCGAAACCCGTGCTTTTGTTTGTGAAACACGTATAGCTTTTCAACATCGGTGATAATAGGTATTTGCAAATATTCTGCTCCGAAATTTTTCATAACAGACGTACAAAAAAATTCAAGAGAACCACGAGCAGTTTGTTGGACCATTTGCAATTATTCATTTAAAGCGTCAGGAATGGTGTCGTATGCCAATTAACGAATTGCGAAAGTGCACTTCATCAACTGGAAATTCCTTGTCTTCTTGTGGAGTCAGTATTATCATGAAAGTATGCAGAATAAAGACTTGCTTCTTCAACTATCCATGTGAATAGCTTTGACTCATTCGGAACTTCTCCTCGAAAGTTTCTTCCGAAACATCGGATTCGCACTAAAATATGCTTGGACTAAACGATCATTAGCACAATAACGGTCTCGACTTATGGTGCTTCTCCTAGATCGATTTGCTTGTCGTCTATTCATAATAAACGACAACGCTATGCTAAAAACCTTGTCCCGACTAATAACTTTTCTTCTACTAATGAGTCTCGTGAACATTATTGATTCGTAATTTATATCCATAATAAGTTTTTTTTTTTTTTTTTTGCGAGGCTAAGTTTAAAGTTGTGAGGCTAAATTTAAAGTTGTGTAAAGAATGATAAGTTAAGATGGTTTTTATAGAAGAAAAAAAATGATAAAGTTTAAATATTTTTTTATATATAACTATCCGTTATTTAAATAGGGGGGTCACAATTTGCACATAAATCTATTCGGTAAGAGCCTCACCTTTCATCCATTGGTTTAATGTGCCTCGCGTGCCACCTACCCTTCTCACAATGGGCCTCACACGTAAAGAGTGGTCTCAAACCACCTCACGAGCCACCATTGTGAGGAGCATAAGAGAACTTTTGGTCTACAATTTAGGTCCTTAGATTTTTTGTTGGATAGGTGTGTTGCACGTCTGGTGCAATTTGCTTTGGATTAACTCTTTGTGTTGGTGTTTAATTCCTTACTTTATTTTGGGTTGGGTTTGAAGCGAGTGGTGTCATAACCTCTTCACTTTCTTCTTCACCCACGCCACGCCACATCATCTCCACATCACTTCAACACACTAACAAAAAATACCCTCAATCACAACATACTCACTTCTCTTCACTTGGGGCCCACCCACTTCTCTTCACTTGGATTGCAACGTTAATATTTCAAATGAACTTTGTCTTTTGCATGTCGTTTGAACGATTTAAAACAACATTGGCGAGGCTTGGTGGTGTCACCGCGAGGAACGATTCGAGTGGCGAGTCGCCACCCAGCACGGCGAAAAGTTTCAGAGCCATACCCCTTGCTCTTATTAAAAGGGAATTGATTTGCAAATTTTGCAATTTGATTGGGACACTTTGTCTATGCATTAAATACTTGTACAGTATTAAATATCATGCTTCAACTGCTTGTACTTTGAGTGTACAAATAATTTTTTTAAGTGTGCAAATCATTAGGCTTATTAAAATAGTTGTTCAAGAAAAAAGTCCACCAAATCATGGAAACTTCTTTTCTGCGAAAATGAATGAAACTCACCAATACATATTTCAATTTCTACATGTGTGAATTGCACTGCTCTAGCCTTTATTCTGTCTGGTTTGGTGGAATTAAAAGTGCAGTGAAAAATTGTAAATGACTTCAGTTCGAATAATATCCCCATCTGCTAGATACATACAATTGCCTTTACAATTAAATGAAAGAACATGATGAAATAAATGTGGACAATGAATGTTCCTAGATGCAGTTATTACTACGTCCATCTCCAGATTCCACATTTGCATTTTAATTCTTTTTGGGACCATTTTCATTCAATTTTGTATAACTTCATGACAAAATCCGATAAACAATTATTATTTAGATATCAAATACAAATCTTCTATGGATGACTGAAATATGCAAATACTTTGTAGATGAAAGAAAGCAATGAACTAAATATGTGCACAAGTGGCCGGTGGTCATGATCAAATTACTACCGTGGTCCATACCCAAAACCAAAACCACACTACACATTTTGGATTTTGGCTGTGTTTGGGACCATTTTGACATTTTCATTCTATTTTTAAATGTCTCCAAATCGGCATTCCTTAAAACAAAACACAATCATTTCTAATCGACAAACGAGAGATCACAAGGCACCATCAAACGAGCCTACCTAAATGTACAATTTACAACACGAGTGGCCCATTTATAGGACAAAGTCATTCTCATAGCGACGTCGATTGACTTTGATGGTTGACTAGGTTGCTTGTAAGCAGCAGTGAAGCAAAAATCTAATGGACCATTTAGACAGATCATATTTACAAGTTGATTCAGGTTTTTATACTTTTCACTACTTGCACATACCTGATTTGTGATGATCATATCAAAGTTTCAATCATTTGAGCTTTCAGCATATTAGTATCAAACTTATTATATCGCAATAGCAAGTTCTCCAAAGAGGTTAATTTGAAATTTTAAGGGTGTGATACTAATTTTACACAAGCACATTCAACTGATATATCAAAAGACTAGCCTAACAAGAGCCCAGGTTTGCAATTTATTTAACTGCAAAATCTCTAACTTTTCCCCTGAGTTCAGTCTTTGATAATTTTACAAAAGAAAGTAGGTTTTAAAAAGCAGGTATCATTTTCCCATTTATATATTATATGCATCCATACAAAACCAATCAAGCAACAAGCAAAAAACTCGGACTTTTGAGACTCTAACCGGACTAACATTCAAAAAGCAATCTTTGCTTGGAACTAATAACTAAGATTAGATGATATCAGTCCTACCATTCATGGGTTAAGCAGATTAACATTCAGATTAAGTAGATTCCGATACAACAGTTAACAAATACATCACATAAGCCTCACCTTCCGCGGATGTTAATGGAACACCTCTCACTGTTAATTTCATCATCTATGTTTCCATCCAAGCACAGACCATTGTTATTCACACTCATTTCAGAGCTTGCATTGCTGCTTGTCGCAAGAGGTGAATCTGAAACACTGATTGTTCGACTTCTTGTGGGACCAGGTCTAACGCTGTACATTGATGATGCTGGAATATTAGTCATCAACGGCCTCAGGTTACCCGGTATTGTCCGCCTTATATCCTGTTCAAAAGATACAATTTAGCCTCGATCATATAACCAAATTCAATTAACAAAACATATGTTTTTTTTTTTTGTGCCATCAAGTTCGTGTTGTCAACAAAATTGTTCTTATTTTCATTTACAATTTCACAAGACTAAATCGTCTTTTAGTTGCATACTAGACGTAGCAAGTTCCACCCTTTTACTTACAGATGAGTCATATTGGATTGCGTTTTATCTAGAACGACTCAAGTTAAAAAGAATTAGCTAAAAGGAAAGGGCTTAAAGTCATCCTAAGTCTATTATTAATGCATACAACCTAATAAGTCGTTTTTTTTTTCAAAGATTTAAATTATTATTATCCAAGCATAGGTGTTTTCAAAATCATAATTAACGCATTAAGCATGTTCAGAAAAATTACTTGCGCTTGAACCAAAAACAATCCATTTTGACCCGTACCAAAAAACATACTTGTTACAACCTTTGACCTCTCACCCAACTCAACTATATTGTCACCTCTAGAATAAACCAGCCAAAACAAAATGCAGAAAAGACGTTGTTTTACAAGAATGAAGGGCCACGGACAAAACCACCTAGTACAACATTTCCATATTCCGTTTACAGAAAGCCAAATAGGCTCACAAGTTGATCACTCAAAAAAAAGGAAAATGAAAAACTTGTGAACCAGCTAATGTGAGATAGGAAGAAAAATACCATATGTCGTATAGCCATATCCAAGGATTTCTTTGAAAGTGATCTACCAAAGCCAGAGCTGTCAGGAGACGACTTTGCAGATAAGTTACTGTGCGGCGAATGCTTGTCATCTTGCTTTGGTGGAGCCAATTTCCGCATGTTTATTACCCTTTCAACCATTTTTGTTCCATACATGCCAGGGCTTGAACTGTCATGGGCTTTGGCATATGCACGGTTCAGTGCAGGAACAGGCACAGAGCTTCCACTGTTGTGACTCATGCCAACGGGGAGCCGTCCTCTTGAAGGTGAACACGATTGTCTTCTTACCCTTCCGTTAGTCACAGGCTCAACCGATGAAGATCGGCTACTTGGTGCTCCAGGTCTACCCCTTGTAACAGAAGTGGGCCTATCAGAAAGCGAGGTCCTCAGATTTGGCGGTGCATCGAGAGAGTAACCAGGCATTTCATGAGGTTTCCATGGTCTTGGTCTTACACTGGGTGAACTAGCACGTGGTGGTGGTGCGCTTCTTGTTGGGTTTGCTACCGGTTTTGTGAGTGTAGGAGATTTGATTAATGGGGTTGATGGTCTTGTTGCAGTTGTTAGTGTGGGTTGCCTACGAGTTGGGGTTGGTGCTCTCGATATGGGTTTGGTGGCAGGTAAAGATGATGTTGATCTACTTGTCGGGGTTGATGATCTTGCGGTAGACCTTGGTGTAGGGGTTGAAGATCGAACTGGTAGTGTCGGCTTAGTTGAACTCATGGTAGAACGAGAAGTAGGTGTAGGTGTTGATGATCTTGTCGGTCTTGAAGGTGTGTTTGAAGTGGGTCTGGAAGTTGTGTTAGAGCTTGTTCTGGTAGCTGAACTAGACATGGGTCTAGTAGCTGAACTAGACATGGGTCTAGATGATGCGGCTAATGTGGGCCGTCCGGTTGGAGTAGCTGGCCTTCCAGCTGGATTAGCAGGCCTTCCATTTGAAGAAGCAGGTCTTCCACTTGAAGAAGCAGGCCTTGAACCTGGACCCCCTGAGGAGGAGGGCCTACGTAGTCCAGCGCTTGAAGTATTTAATCCAGGAGATGACAATGGCTGTCTAGATACCATGTTATTCCTACCAGTAGCCCCTGGTTGGGTATTTGATAGCTACACCAAAAGCAAGCAAGTAAAAGATATAATTAGTTCACAGGTTCAATAATTTGAGATGCTGTATTGCAAATTGGCACAAAAAAGGCCTAACAGAAAACTTGTCAAACTAATATCACTGAAATACGTAAACTATATAACGCTACCCTGTATAGAAATAAAAAATTGCTCTTACTCGAGATTTTAGTGCAGTAGGACGAGCTTTGGGAGTTCCAGTCTGACCCATGACAGTTTTCTTCTGTGATTCCATTTCCAGTGAAGGGAAAAGAGGAGTGCCAGGGGGCGTCAAAAGCCTGAAAGCATAAGACATAGCTCATATGAGTGATAAACCATATTCTTTCCACTTACTACATATTCCCACAAGAGGTTAAAAAACACCATGTACGTGTAAATCACGACATAGTGTCAACACAACAAAACCTACCAATCATAATCGTTCTTGTCATTTTCAGAGTTAAGAAATTCATCAGCGCCAGTCTTTCTAGCAGGAGTTGCTGTAGGCATGCTGAACATCTGTGAACTTCCTTCAATCGATCCTACAAAATCAAGCATAAACACAAAAATATTTCAGATACACATCATCACAAACAGACCATCACATTACTTATAGAGTTATAGTTAGCTTCCCTTTTTTAGCATTCTATGTTATTCACATGGTAATATAAATATCAAAACCAATGCTTAAAACTAATTCATTGGTTATCCTCCTTTTCCTTCTAGCATCAGTCACATATATATCATTTTACCATGAAAATATATCTGTAATGTGGATCCTTTAAAAGCCTAAAGTCGTATAACGCCTAAAAAGCCATCTTGAGAATACACACGAAACCGGTGAGGCTTGTGACAACAAAACTTTAAAAGTTTGTCCACAAATGTTTGCCCGTTAAAATGAACTTGTTCAACAACAAAAGTTGTTTTCAACGTGTAAATGTTTCTTCATCAACATAAGTAACATTTAACAATCTTGTTCATTTAAACTAGTATATTTTGTCCATCCAGGCAGATTTCATGTTTGTTCACCTAAACGGCCATTTCTAGGCTTCGCCATGAGTCATGACCTTTTTATTTGATCTTGACCACATCATATAATATATTATCACATATTGCTAGATGTTAAATTTTAGCATTTCAAAAATGGAATCTTTTTCAATCCTATAGTTAGTTAACCAACACATTTAAATATTTAATTTTTTAAATTCAAACAATAACTTAGGGGGTGTTCGGATTAGCTTATTTTTCGGGCTTATGCGCGTATTTGAAACTGGAAAAAGCTCATAAGCCTATTTTTTTGGGGCTTATGAGCTTATCAAGTTAAGCTTATGGACTTTCCATAAGCCATAAACCATAAGCTCGTAAACCCGAAAAAAGTAAGCTTATGAGCTTTTCCAGTTTCAAATTAGCGCATAAGGCCGAAAAACAAGCTAATCAAAACACCCCTAACACAAAACATAACAAAAAATATATAAAGGGTGTGTTTTGTGTAATAAGGGGTGTTTGATTAGCTTGATTCAGGCTTATGCGCTTATTTGAAAATTGGAAAAGCTTATAAGCCTACTTTTTTCGGGGTTATGAGCTTATCAAGTTAAGCTTATGGACTTTCCATAAACCATAAACCATAAGCTCATAAACCCGAAAAAAAGTAAAGCTTATGAGCTTTTTCCATTTTCAAATAAGCGCATAAGCCCGAAAAACAAGCTAATTAAAACACCACCTTATTACACAAAAACATACCAAAAATTATATTTTTTAAAGAAAAAAAAAAGTTACCCTTACCCATAGATAAATCATCATAATCATCATCATTAGTACTATTCAAAAGAAGATTATCTCTTTTCTTCATTTCCAAAAACAACCCCAGCTCCTCTTCCTTCTCTTTCACAACACTTTTCCTATTAAAACCCATTTGCTGACGTGGCATTACCTTTTCAGGCGCCCTAAAGTTTATTCATCATTCCCAACCAACCCTTTAAAAACACATTCCAACTTAAACTTTGAGCTGCAGATCTGAAATACCCAGCTGGTAAAATGTTGTTTTTTTTAAAGGGGTGTTTGGGTGAGGATGTGAGGTTTGAGCTGAGAAGTGTAATGAAGATGGTTTTTTTTTTTTTTTTGGACAGAGAGAGAGAAAGGGGGGTGTTTGGAAATGGGTTTTGATTTTGATTTTGAAATATGGTGGTATGGCAGGAGGAGGAAGAGTGTAATATTGGGTGATTTGAAGGGTTTTTGTTTCTTGGAGTTTGGGAAGAATAGGACAAGCTGGTTTTTTTTAAATTTGTTCCTTGTTTCAAAATTTGTATCAGCTTCTTGAGGAGTTGAGGTCTTTGCAAATTGTCTATTTTAAACTTTTTTATTCTTCACCAAACACTATTTTTCTAGACATGAAAATTATCTTCAAGCATCCCTTAAATTTGAAGACTTTATGAAGTCATTGATCAATATCCCAATGTTTTGAAACCCGGGTTTATAATCGATCCGGTCGAGTCACCGGTCACCGGTTCGACCGCCGGGTCAACCCGGTTTTCCAATTAAAAAATATAAAAAAAAATAACCGAGTCAACCGGTTCAACCGCCGGGTCAACCGGTTCCACCACCGGGTCAATCCGGGTCAACCCGGTTTTTATAAAAAAAATTAAAAAAAACCAAACCCGGCCGAGTTTGAGAACCGGTTGACCGGTCACTCAAAACCCGTGGTCTAACCGGTTAACCGGTTTAGAAACCCGGGTTATTTTGACCCATTTTTGCACTGGAACCGGTCCAACGGTTAACCAGGGTCGGGTCGACCCGGGTTTCAAAACATTGCAATATCCTTTGATGATCACTACCATTCTTTAAATGTTTTATGATACTATTTAATTAGTTTTTAATATAATTTATTGAATGTCTTTTAAACTTTTGCACTAAATGCATTTCTAAGAGCGCAAGGTGTGGTGAGGAGATTAATCTCCTCATTTGGGTCTTACAGGGTGTCACGTCATTGTGACAAACCCCCTGCTACAACACACATTTATCACAACTTACTTATTTAGGTCTCATCACTTTCTATTTTATTTTTTTATTCAATTTTTTAAATAACATAAAATTAATTCATTAAAATTAAAAATACATTACAGCATATTAAAAACAGAAAAAACTTAAAATAAATATATGAAAAACAAAAAATGATACGGAAAAAAAATACGACACAGCAAAAAATAAACACGATACGGAAAACAAATCATACAACACCGTTAAGCATTTCATTCATCCCATTTGGGGTGGTTTCTCAAAACCTCCCACACGTGAACATAATGGAAGCATCTCCCACCAAATCGTTGTTCAAAAATGATCTTTGCATTCTCGATATGATCACTGTCATTTTTTCCGCTTGTACGTTGCAAATGTTTGTAAATACCATTGCATTTTTTACATTCACTGTTAAGTCTTGTCTATTTTCCTATGACCGTATTTTTGTTACGATTGTCACCGTTAGACTGATTGTTGAACATGTCTACAACCTGGTTCCAAAAGGAGTATTCATTTCAGCTATCAAGCTTTCTTCTTCTTTTGACCAACGAGTATTCATTTCTGATATTTAAACTTTGAAACAATTTCGTAAAATGGTTAGATATAGAAGTGTGTGAAAAATATTGTGTTATGTGTTATTTATAATGAAAAATAACCGTTTGAAAGAGTACGAGCGGAAAGATTCAAAATTCAAATTCAAATATAAAATTTAAATTTTAATTTATTTCATAATTCAAATTTAAATTCATAATTCAAATTCAATGTAAATAGGATGAAAATCTTTATAAGCAAGTTTAACATAGCAATTATCATATCAATCCTCCTATTACAAGTCTCGCCCATACAATACTCGTAACATGTAGGATCGTAATATTATTGTGTTATGATGATTCGGGTGGTCTTGGATGATGGAAATACATGTTAGACATTTAGAGAGAGAAAGTAGAGATGGTGTTCTTGGTAGAGTTGGTTTAATAAAAATGAAATGTTAGATTCCAAGCCACACCCTTCCAAGGATGGAAGGGTATTTATAGTTACAAGACAACACGACCTCCGACGGCTGTGGATCGTGTATCTGATGGGTAGTCCTTCCTCCACGGTGTTACACTAAACTATTCTACGCTACAAACTAACTAATAAACTACTAAATGACGTAAATAACTACAAGTCTACGAGCCAACTTATGCTAGACTATAATTGGGGTGACCGACACTTTAACATAGAATTTTCAATTCCTAACAATCTCCCCCTAAGGGAGGTCACCCCATGAAATACATTTTGCATCCTAGCATTCTATTCTTGACTTCAGTCTTGAGCTCGTAGACTTGAATTCTTCAACTTCTGCATCTTTGTGCTTTAGCAGTGACTCTTCATAGTCTGATTACTTTGTGCTTTAAGTGGAGGTCTTTGAACTGATCCACATCATTGATGATCTTCGAGCTTTCATTGAGATCATCGACCACAAGAAATCTCGGATCACCCTTTATTGTGTTGTCATCATGTGAAGTTGTGATTTTCGGATCGACATGCTCACACTTTTGAATCATGACATCTTTCCATCGAGTGTGGAAGCCTTCTTGGTTCATGATATTTGCGGTAGCGAAGCATAGTATGAAATATCGAGCCGGTTATGTAGATATGCACAAGTCGTGATTTCTTCGATTAAGTGTGGATCTTTGTGAGCATGCGGCTTTGGATTGACTCCTCAATTCGATCGGCTACAACCGTCCAAATGTACCGCAAACAAGTTAGCAATAAAACACACGAAAGTGTCTTTGATCACTTCGTTGAATTGAGGTACACGCCCACGGTTCCCCGTTGATCAAGACAAATCTTGCCTGTGATCGTATAATTAGAAGAATCTCCTTGACGGGGTTTCGCAATTTGTTCTATTGTTCTCAAACCGGAACGTCTCAAAGAAGACAACACGGAGTGAGTGAACCATCGAATTAAGATTCACTGATTGATGAAAAATTGATTTAAAAACAATCGTGTATTGCATGAAGAAAGAGTTTTGCAATACGACGAAGGTTTTATGAGAAAGATCAATTTTCAATCAAAAATACCTTTTGTATATGAAAGAGAATACACATTCGACGTGCTAGAGAAAAGAAGAGATTCGCACATCTAACGGTTTTTCCAAAAGTAATTTTTTCAATCAGAGATACTTTTTGTGTTTGAAAACATAAGTACACATTCGACGTGCTAGAGAAAAGAAGGTTTGCACATCGAATGGTTTTTTCCAAAAGTATTCGTCAATTCATTTCCTGGACCAAGGTTGATTCAAGACTGAATCTCCCCATTGTTTCTATCCAGTTGTCACAAGCTTGATCTTTTGCAAGATTTCACATGTCACCCACCAAGAGCTTGTTTGATGTTGGCTCTAGAAGGATTTCCATCTTCATTGTGAATATTTTTACATATCACTCAGATGTTCTGGCAATACCTTAAGGATAATGCGTAGGACTCTTAATATATATTTACTTTCCACATTATGTGAAACAGCAAGTCTTCATTAACTTTGTGTCCTAACGAGATATTGTGGATGATCTCTTGGCTCTAGACTCAATTGTGCATATTTGGTTCCTATGTCGGAGACTAGGGAGAGGGTCTCCTTCTTCAATATCAACAATCTCTAAGAGAACGTCGATAGATTATGTCGGTTCCCCGTGAGAATGAAACAAGCCCTTTTAAGAGGAACTTGAGTAACTTGGGAAGTTTAGTGCAGTTAATCACTGGGTCCATGATGTCTTGTCTTCAATACCGGTGTTACCTTAGTAACCACCAAGTAGCATATGAATTGAACCCGGTTTACGCCTCTAAGGTTGAATTATTGGAGGGTCATTTTTTCACCCTTTTATATTTAATTATTTTTCATTCTTCAACCCTTCGGTGCTTACCGAGACTTCATAACTAGAACCTTGTTGGGTTTATTCCAAGACTAGCTCGTCTCGATCCGCACTCTTCCCATTTCTCATTTTTCTCCTTTTTCATCATACCTAAGGACTCTACACTATCTAGTGGATTATCTCGGTAGATCCCTCCGGCTCAAGGGATCGTTGGAACGAATACCTAACCTAACCATCCTTATAACACCATGCATAAAGTAAATTGGTCGGTATTTTGGTATTGTTCTTTCCTTCTCGAAACCAATTGAAAAATCATTTGGAAAATCAATCAAGGTACTTGTGATATAATATCAAAGCATTTTGTACCTTAATTATTTTGATCATTTAGAAATGCTCCCCCTCAACATGTGCATATGATTTTGAAATTGTTTAGCACATGGAGGCAAGAGTTCTTTGAAATAATTTCTTTGAAATAATTTCTTGATCACAATTTCCATAGAAAAAGCCATTTGATTTTCTTGGTAAATTCTCCCCCCAATATGTGCTTTGGATATTTGAAATCATTTTATCACATAGAGGCAGGAGTTCTTTAAAGTACTTCCACGATCACGAATGCCATAGAGAAAACCTTTAAAACTCAATCAAGGTACTTATGATAAAACATTGAAACCTTTGTACCTTGATAGTTTATTTTCTTTTGAAATGCTCCCCCTCAATATGTGCTTCGAGATCTGAAAGCGTTTAGCACATATGAGAGAGAGCAAACTGCACACTTGAATCAAAGCGATCACCTTTATCAAATTTCATTATTAAATCACAAATTCTCCCCGATCAAAATATCAAACCCTTTGAGATTTTGGATCCCAAGTGATTTAATAAGGTTTGGAAAACATGGGAGAAAATGTACCTGATTTAAAAGCTCTTCTGGTTTTTGGATAAATGCTCCCCCTCAACATGTGCATTAAGTATATTGAGATCGTTTAGCACATGGAGGCAGGAGTGCCTTTGAAGGACTAAAACCAATTCTATTAAAACAGATTTGAGATTTAAATCACGATCTCTCCCCCGATCAAAAATTTCAAACCAATTGAGACTTGTGATCCCAATTGATTTAAATCATTTAGAAAATTTTGGGGAAAGAGGTGGCAAGATTTGATTTTGAAAAATGACAGATAAGGACCATTTTAAGACATTAAAGATTGTTAGTGTCAGGTATGATTGTTTTAAGAGATCTTTTAGGTAAAATAAAACAATTTCACAATCAAACAAGAACAGAAAAAGTTTCATTTTGAAAGATCTTTGAGTTTTAAAGAAAAACATACCATGACATAACATTAAATCTTTAGATCACCACTTATTATTGTACAAACGGACTTTCATGAAGAAATATCGTTTGAAAATATTTTATTTTAAATCACTCTCCCTCTCAATCGATAACCGTAGTCGATGATTGAGTGACTTAGGTTTTGATAAAATGAAGTATGGTGATTTTCAAAATTAAGTCCAATTTATTTTCAAAACCAATATTTTCCATTTTCAAAACAATATTTTCAAAGTTTTAGAAAATGGTATTATCACTATTATCCTGCACAAAGATCGTTAGGTGGTTGAGAAGCTTGTTGTTGTTGTAGGGCATGAAGAAAACCGTCTGCGGATGCGGTGAGACTTCTTACATTGCATTTTAATGCCAACTGAGGTCAAATTAAGCTCCGTTTCTTCAATCACTTAGAAGAAAACCATCTGCTGATGCAGTGAGACCTCTTACGTTGCATTTTTCCATGCCAACACTCCATAGAAGTCCAATTAAGCTCCGTTTCTTCATTTGTCAACCCAAGATATAGTTACCCTTTCCTTTCGGCATCCAATCATCAATTGTGGGATCCGGATCGGGAACATTCTTATATACCGATATACCTGCATATGTTAGTGAACACAAACACATATATGGTGGTCGACATCACCCAAACAGCAATCGACTAATAACAGTCAATTCAACATATCAATCAGATCATAAAAGGTATGGGAATAATGTGTTCATCAATCTATAACCATCTAATCCTAACAATCACATCCTAGAAACCTAGTCCTTTAACATAGGCAATTATATTTCTTCAGATAAGCACGTAGGATGATTAAGAAAGTCCGTTAGATGATATAAATTTGAAAACATTCTCCCCCTCAATCAATGACTCATTTTCGAAAATTTTAAAAGCTGAAGTCATTGATTGAGTTTGCAAATTTTATAAAACTACGAATCGATTGTTTTTAAAGCAACTCATTTACCACCATTTTGTTAAAACAAATATTTTTCTGAAGAATTTTGAAGGAAAATATTTGAGTAGGAACTTGATCCTTCAACATACTTTCCTTATTTTGTTTTAGGATAAGTGCACAAATATTAGAAAATGGTTTAGCGCAACACTTTCCTTCCTTGAAGAGCGGGTTGCTATCTGAAATAATAGCAAACCATAGTTTAAGCACGGGTTACAGTCTGAAATAACTGCAAGCCATATTTTTAACATGTTTTGGAAAAAGAATATTTACACCTCCCGCTCGAACTTCATCTATGGTCCTGTGCCATTATTGAATGACATTTCTAAGACCGTAGATGTTATCGATACCAGAAGACATGTCTTTGAAAACATATTTTTGGTATTTTTCAAAATTTCTAATTTTTATGGGTTTTGGTTGGTTTTATATTTTTCTATTTTGATTTTGTTGGTTTTATATTTTTGTATTTGATTTTTGAAAATATTTACGAGATAGAGTAGATGATATAGTTTAAGAAGATGAAGATACGAGTACCGAGATAAGGATATCGAAGCGACCACATTGTAGAAGATAGAAATCATCATCTCTTAAACGTCCACCACCAAAGCTTCCGAGGCTCTTGAAGAGAAGAAATAGAGCCTTTAAGAATGTGAGACTTTGGCAGCTTCCCCCCAAACCAAAAATCCTTTAGCTAAGCAGATTCAAAGCTTTCTTTCAAGCTTTCATTAGCCAGGTGCACAAAGAAGCACACCATTATCATCGATCTTGCTGCTCTTTTTAAGAATAATCACCGTGATTCTTCGTTCGAGGTTATATCATCCAATAGAACAACATCAACGTATCATCCCACATTTAAATAATCCTTCTCAAATTTCATTCCATCAAGTGCGAAGCAATCCATTCCAAAAGATGTCAAGAGAACAATTTCCCCAAGTAGATGAATTGATGCAAGAAGTCTCATAGATTAGAGCTCACGAACCCGAATACACATACCAAGACAAAGAAACTTATACCATCAAGTAGCGATTAAGTCCAATAGCCAAAGAATAACCCCGATGTATACTTTTCTCCCTAAAGAAAGTGTATGAAGCTCAAGAACTCGAAGCACCGAATGCCCAAGAGAGAATAACCGATAACATTGAAGAAGCAAGCGAATCATCGATTATCTGCGGATGACTATCGCTACGGACGTCAACTCCGAATAAGTGATTATATCTCTCGAATCACCGATTAAGCTCTCAAGTGAGACAATTTGGCGCCCCCAATGTACACAATTCTCTCTCCCCTGATGATTGCGATAATGTTAGCCTTAATAGTTTTATTAGAAGTGATGGTCTTTCACGTTTAGGAACTTTGTAACGTGTGTTAGATATCGTGATAGAATAGTCAACGGGCTCATGGATTGGGCTAAGCTAAATGGCTAGGCGTTATGATAAGCTTTCCTTGTATAAGTCCAAGTAACCCAATCCAATCCAAGTCCATATCCACGGCCCATAGAAAGCCCTTTAGGGCATCTTGTATTTAGAGTATAAATACCCCTCAAATGGTCATTTGAGGGGTGTGCTTGAGTGTGTCTGTGTGTGTTTTCTTTGGAATATACAACTTATTGTTTACATCTTTCTCTCACAACATACACGGTTTTATAAACATCAAGTCACCAACATCTTAATCTTTCCTTCTTTATTTACGCATATGTTTGTGTTTGTGTTGTTCGTGTTTTACGCATAACATGTTGGGTTTGTGATAAGGTTGATAAAAGTAAGGTCCTACAATTGGTATCAATCGCCTAACAATGGTAGGAGTGTTTGTGTTTGTTTTGAAGTCTTGGTACCATACGCGTAAAGCTCTCGCTATACATCTTTGACACGCTTAAAGCTTTGATTTTTACACTTAAAAATTCAAGATTCTTGTGGTTTAAGGTTTATTTGGTGTTAAAGTTTCGATTTTTGCAAAAGTTGAAGCTTTACGTGTTTTAAATCATTTTAAACTCGCATGCAATTGGGTAGTTCATTTCACGCATAAGCTTTCAAAGCACTTTGGGTGAAAAAGGTCAACACTTTTGTGTTATTCGAGTGTTTTTAATTTTGTTTGTGCAAGAGAAATTGTTTGAATCATCGAAATTTTTTACACGTAGGTCAAAACCCTAGTTCTACGCGTAAGAAAAGTCAACACCCTTTTCTCGCATAAGGTCCCACGCATAAGAGTTTTGTCTGATTCTTGAGCTATAACGGTGACTCGGTGCTTCCTCACTTGGATAAGTTTGTGGAACACCGACTTTTGGATATCTTTTACACTGTGATAGTGTAAAGGATTTTTGGGCAAAACCCTAGATTTACGCATAAGCTAAATCTTACGCGTATAATTTCTTACGCATAAGTATTTTCTTACGCCTAAGCTTGTCTTACGCATAAGTAAATCCTACGCATAAGGATTCTACGTTTAAGTTTTTAGTCTACGCATAACTCTATTGTTACGCGTAACTTGGGTATTACGCGTAAGTTATCTCTACGCCTAAGCACAATCTCTACGCCTAAGCATCGTCTACTCGTAACTTCGTGTGTCTACGCATAACTCTTTTTGGCGGGAAAAATTGAGTAAAATTTAAATTTTTGAGGAGACTAAACGTTCAATTTTTACGCGAAGTTTAAATTTTGGTATAACTTGGAAAATTTTGGTCAAAAATTCAAATTTTTGGACCCAAATTCAAATTTTTTCGGTCAAATTTGGCGTCAAAATTGTCATACCTCAAATTTTTCATACCACCTTAGAATTGATTTTATAGTGAATTTCAAATTTTGGGAGAAAAATTTTTACGCCTAAGAACCAAGTTCACGAGTACGACTTTCAAGAAACTTCAAACGGCAATATCTTTTAAACACACCTCCTTTATCGTTGAATCGATCCTACATCAACTTTATCGAACATACCTTCATCAATGGCAATTCAACAAGACATTCATGCACCGGTCGAAAACCGTCCTCCTATGTTGGAAAAAGGTGGTCATCTTCAATGGACAAGTCGTATGCTTCGTTACATAAAGACCAAACCTAATGGAAACTCATGATTCAATCCATTCGGAATGGACCCTTCAAGCCTCGACAAGTCCAAGTCCTCGAAATCTTGATGCAACACCTCCCATCCCACCATCCTCTCGTCTTCAAACGAATCGAATACATCAAGAGGATCAAAACAAGTCGATGCGATGACATGGCAATTCATATTGTCCAACTGGGTTTACCAAGAGACATCTTTCTTCAGAGACAGCCAGAAACTGCTGATATGTGGGAACGTGTTAGACGGCTTTGTCATGGAGCGTAAATTGGTCAACAAGAGATGGAGAACAAGTCGCTAACGAATGGGAAAAGTTCACTTCAACTCTGGAGAATCCATTGAATCCTACTATGGAAGGTTTTGTACTTTGATGAATGAGCTTATCGAAACAAGTTAGCACCGGAACTATCATTCAAAACATCAAGTTCCCGAACAATCTTCCGTAAGAATGGGACGATATGTCACTATTGTCAACCAAACAAAAGACTTACATCGGTGAACTTTGATCAACTAAACGATTTTTAGAAAAAACCAAGTCAAGTGAATGAAGTCGGGAAAGAAAGATTGGCAAAGAATCATGATCCATTGGCTCTTATTGCAAAGACTCAACCTTCGGTGAATACACAACAACAAGCTTCATCATCTTCCACTAACAACAACTTGCAAAGAATACATTCCACAACAACAAGTTGTTATCCTCAACAACAAACCTATCCACCGAACAACAACATTACCAGAACAAGGAATCACTAATCTTGAAATGGAACCCGAAGAAGCTTTGCTACAAGTATTTTCTTTATTGGGTAAAGCATTCAGAGGTCGTTATTCCACACCAACTAACAACAACCAAAGGATTTCATCAAACACTCGCATAGTGCAAATTGCACGGTAGGGTGTGAGTATGGGTTATCAAGGACAAATGGTTGGAGTTATTGGGAATCGTGAGATATGCTCTTGGATTTCATGGTAATCGGCGGTTCCGAATCGGGTAATCAGTTGGGTGAATGTTGGGAATAGAGCGGTGGGTAATCGAGAATGGGAATGTTGCAGCTCGGTCGTTGGGAATTATGGAAATGTGAATCATGGTAATCAAGTTGAGTGTTATAATGTCAAGGAGTGGGTGCATGGCACGAAACTGCCCCACTAAGCCACACAAGAAGAATCTTGAGTTTCTTGAAAGCTATCTTGTTAGCACGTACAAGAAGTAGGGATGCGGTTGAGTCTTGAGGAAAATGATTTTTCGCTATTGTGGATGATTTGGAAGACCTCGAGGAAATCAATGCGAACGCATCTTCATGGCAAATCTTCAGAGACTAAGCACGACACCGACTCTGGCGCACCTCCCGCCTATGACGCCAATGATCGATGTCGAGGTACCAATCAACGATCCATGCTATAACAATGTCATATTTGATGTGTTTACTCATGACGAACAAGATTCGTGCGACGCCAACACCTACTTATGATACATACCGACAATCCGAGTTGTAGCAATACTAACGCTGAAACTCGGATGTGGATCCTAGTGGAGGCTATGTGGCACAAAATACCGAGACCGATGAGGAAACACGTGCTTACTTTGAATCATTAATCAATAATCGTGGCATTGAAATTGAGAAAGTTAGAGCGGTCAACCGCGAAGTTAAGGCGTGAATGCTAAATTGACCCGAGCTTGAGAGTTACAAAGAGAACGCAAGAGCCTTTGAATTTCGTACAAACAAACTATCGAATTAGAAATTGGATATCGAGATTACATTTTAAGAGAAAAGAATTGCAACTCAAGTATGACACACTTGATGTGAATTTGAACTTGAAAATAAAATCTTTAAACAAGGAAATTTCTGAACTAAATGACCAACTTTCTAAACAAAAAGCACCGTTCTCCGATCTTGAAAAGAGAAGAAACAAATGATTCTTGATTTTTCAAAGCGAGAAGATTCTCTTCTTGATGAAATTCGGATAAAAATGAAACTATCAAAAATTGGATAATTTGCTTCTTACAACGGGTTATTCCGCTAAAACAAACAAGATGCTTTCTAATCAAGTAAATCCGATTTTCATACTATGCATAAAATGGCTCTTGGTAACACACCTCCTTGTTTCCTCAAGAAAGCTTAGAAAGAACGAAATGTGTTGAACAATGGAAAACCTTTGCATGAACCCATAATTGTTCATGATTCTCTTGAAACGTTGGAACTATACGAGGAGAGTAGATCAAAATGAAACAAAAACATCCGAAATCAAACCAATTGATTATAACAAATGGAACAAAATTAATGGTATTTCGTTTGTTTCTCATAAAGAACAATCAACGTTTTCCACCACACCAAGTGTTTCAAACAAAGTGTCAACACCAGCCACAATCGGTTTCAAAACCAGTTGTTGTCTCCAAATCTCTTTCGAACATTGAACAAATGTCTTCAAACAATCCTTTTAACACAAGTGATGCGCGAAGTATTTTAGAAAATGTGAAAACTAGAATTATGGATCTTCAAAGACTATTAAAACTAAAACCAATATTACAACAAACATACGGTTTAATAGTTTTGATAATGAATGAAAAGTTTTTGAAACTCAAATTGCCCTCAAATTGAATAACATCAACTCAAGGGTAATTCATTTTGAACAAGCATTTTGAAAGAAACTACCGACTTTGTCAAGGACCATAAATCCACGGTAAAGCAAGCTAATGAAAGTGTTGAACACATCAAAGTTTTGGAAAATTTAAATGATTCTCTCTTCAAGATGTTCTAACCATCGATATTATGTCCATCATTTTGCAAACATATTTTGTTGAAGATCATGAAAGACTCCGGTCCGAGACCTCCGAAATTGTTTCAAAATATGAAAAAGCTCTTGAAAAACTTGAAAAGAAAATGTGTCATATTTTAAACAACTTGATCGAAAAAGCGAGGAATGCAAATATGACAAATTGTCGTATGAGCGTGCCTACAATGACATGAAAACCAAAAATGATCTTTTGAGGGATCACCTGGAAAGTCAAAAAGGAAAGGTAGTGGAAACTGTGATTACAAAACCATTGACTGAGGAGAAAGCAAATGATCCCAAACCGGTTTCCAAACCAAGAATGTCTGATTCTATGCCTCCTCCAAAAGTCAATGAGAAAAATGTCTCATCAAAACCAGTCACTCCATCTGCCTTGCCTAAACATAATGTTGATAAAGGAAAAGCGGTTATCGAGAAACCAAAAGTTTTAGCTCATGGCCTTTTTAAGATGAGTACCACTAATGTGTCTGCCTCCACATCTAAAACATATGGAACAAATGCCATAATTTTAGAAAAGCACTCTAATGAGACTAGGAAAGCTGAAACCACCTCCCTTCATAAAAATGTGAATCCTAATGCGTGTGCCTTACCTTCTACAGGACTAGAAAGCACCTCTAGGAGCAGCAGACTAAAGCCTAAGAGCAATACAAGGAACAATAGAGTCTCGACTGCCTCTAGGAGTAGTAGCTTGAATAAAGAGAAGAAAGTAGAAGAACACCCTAGGAATTTACCATTTTTGAATAAGAAAGACATTTCATCTGAATGTACTTCTTCAAACTCTAGTAAGGGTTGTAAGAACAGACAACGGCACTGAATTCACTAATCAGGAGTTAAGAACTTATTTTGAAGATGTTGGAATTACACATCAGACATCAGTTGTTAGAACTCCACAGCAGAATGGGGTAGTTGAAAGAAGAAATAGAACTCTTGTGGAAGTTGCTCGCACAATGCTAATATATTCTAGTGCACCGTTATTTCTATGGGTTGATGCTATTGCCACTGCTTGTTTCACTCATAACCGATCTCTAATCCATCCAAGATTCAATAAAACCCCATATGAGCTTGTGAACAACAGAAAACCTGATATCTCTTACTTTCACGTGTTTGGCACTTTGTGCTATCCAACAAATGACAGAGAAGATCTAGGTAAATTGAAAGCTAAAGGTGATATTGGAATCTTCATTGGATATTCAGATAACTCGAGGGCATCTCGGGGTGTATAATGGAAGAACTAGGAGGATCATGGAGACGATGAATGTGAAATTTGATGAACTTTCACGGATGGCTTCGAGAGACTCGCTCTAGAACCCGCACTAAACCCGCAGACTTACGGACACATCGATTCGGGACTCGTACCTCAAAGAGCTCAATCAACTTCGTTTGACAATCCTAAAGAACAAGAATAGGAGAATTTCTTGAGTTAATGTTCGATGAATACTATGGTGGAACTTCGACAAATGCATCAAACCATCATTCCACCGCACCGCTCAAAATCATCCTCCACCACCAACGGAAGATGCATCTACTACGGTCGAAACCAATGCACCAACTCCATCAACATCATCTACATCTACTCCGCTTATTGCACCCTTTCTACCGTGATTGATGAGCAAAACCAAAACCGAATGATGCAACGTTAGATGGCGACTTATTTGAAAACCCGTTTGATACGAAATCAGCTGAATCTTCTTCAAGCTTACGAGAACCATCTAACTCGCATACGTTTAACCAACGGTATCCTTCTACTCTGAAGTGGACAAAAGACCACCCGATTGAACAAGTTATTGGTGAACCTTCAAGGCCAATTCAGACGAGACACCAACTTGCCACCGACTGTGACTTGTGCATTTACCTTTGCTCAATTAGCAATATTGAACCGAAAAACATTCGCGAGGCAATGGCAGAACCCGCATGGATAGAAGCGATGCAGGAGGAACTTCTCCAATACCGTCTTCATGACTCTTGGGAAATGGTTCCAAGACCAATTGACATTCGCGTCATTGATCTCAAATGGTTATGGAAGAACAAAAGGATGAAGAGATGAGCGTAATTGCAACAAAGCTCGTCTTGTGGCCAAAGGATACGCAAGAGGAAGGGATAGATTTCGAGGAGTCATTTGCGCGGTAGCTAGACTTAGGCGATCGGGATATTCTTAGCCTATGCGCTCACAAAAACATCACGGTTTATCGGATGGACATTAAGACCGCGTTCTTGAATGGAAATCGAAAGAAGAAGTGTACGTGAGTCACCGAGAAGGCTTCATAGACATGGAACATCCGGACACGTCTACAAACTCAAAAGGCAATCTATGGTTTGAAACAAGCTCGAGAGCGTGGTATGACGAACTGTCCTATTTCCTTATCCAAAACAATTTCATCAAAGGAACAGTTGATCCTACCTTGTTTACACAAAATGCAAAACGACATTTTGATTGTTCGATTTATGTGGACGACATCATCTTTGGGTCCACTAATCCGAATCTTTCAAAACACTTTGAAAATCTCATGAAAAGCAAATTTGAAATGTCCATGATGGGGAACTAAAATTCTTTCTTGGTTTACAAATACAATGATCCCTCGTGGAATTTTTATAAATCAAGCTAAATATACAATTGAGATTTTGAAAATCATGGTATGGATAATTGTGACTCTGTCGAACACCAATGGTAACTTCACCAAAAATTTGAGCCGATTTGTTTAGGAAACCTATTGATCCAGAAGAAATATCGGAGCATGATTGGTTCTCTCATGTACCTCACGCTAGTCGACGAGATATTCATTTTGTTGTTTGCTTATTAGCACGGTTTCGTGCAAAGCCTACGGAACTACACCTCAAAGAGGTTAAGCGGATCTTCGACACCAAGACATCCATTCACATGGGACTTTGGTATCCGAAGGAATCCGGATTTCATCTAATTGCCTTTTCGGATGCGGACCACGCAGTGATCAAGTTCTGACAAAAGTACATCAAGAGGAGCACAATTTTGGGCGAAAGTTAGTCACCGGTCTTCAAAGAAACAAGATTGCCTTGCACTTTCAACCCTGAAGTTGAGTATGTGTCTCTATCTGCGTGTTGTGCTCAATTATATGGATGAGAACACAACTCACAGATTATGGCTTTACTTTCGATAAAATACCTATGTATTGTGACTCGAAAAGTGCCATAGCCATATCATGCAATCCTGTTCATCACCAAAGACTAAGCATATCGAGTTCGCTATCACTTCATAAAAGAACATGTGGAATAAGTCTTTGTTGAATTATTCTTCGTGAAGACAGATTACCAACTCGCCGATCTATTAACTAAAGCCCTTCCAAAAGAAAGGTTTGACTATTTAGTTAAGCGAATTGGAATGCGAAGCCTAACCCCCGAGGAGTTAGAACGCCTTCTAATCTTTATGAAAATGATTTTCCAAAAAGCTTATCAGTAAATATTTTTGAAAAACAAAATACAAAATTTGAAAAACCAACAAAAGCAAAATATAAAATATAAAACTTTCAAAAATACAAAACAATATAAAATCAAAATCCAAAATATTCTTCTCTCACACATGTCTCTCAGATAATCGATATTCATACGTTTTAGAAATGTCATTCAATAATGATACGCACGCATGATGCTTGAGCGAGAGTTCTTTTATGTTTTTCTAAAACATGTCGTTTCTCAAAATTTCTTCAAAATGGCTTTTGTATACTTGAGACGAAACCCGGACCAAAATGATGACTTTTGATTATTTTCAAATCAAAACTCGTGCTTTTTAATGAAAATCACAAGTGTACGCTTGCACTACATTTAAAAGCGGTGAGAAATCATCATCATCTTGAGCACCTTTTCAAGATTGTTCAAAAGATTTTCAAAATCTTTCAA
Source organism: Chrysanthemum lavandulifolium (assembly GCA_022545495.1). Taxonomy (NCBI): domain Eukaryota; kingdom Viridiplantae; phylum Streptophyta; class Magnoliopsida; order Asterales; family Asteraceae; genus Chrysanthemum; species Chrysanthemum lavandulifolium. The sequence goes on along the minus strand of CM040239.1, from coordinate 108,500,832 downwards.
AATACTTTATGTTCAAGATAACTCCTCTAAAACCCTTTAATTGATTATGCTTTATTAAAGGGGAGTATAAAACCAAAATGTTCCAAATTCATGCTTAAATCAAATCCGTTTGTCTCCCCAAAAGATTCTAAAACGTTTTTTTTAATCCGATGATATCAAAAATAACACAAATATGCTATTTTTGAGGGGGAGGAGACGTGATTAAAATGTGATCAAAAAGTTTAATGATCGTTGTTTGAATCTCAAAATGAGCTCGACTCGGTTGAAACCAATGAATTGACGAGCAATCATGTACCATTTCGAGAAACTTTCTATGGACTTAACCAGGACGGGTAATAATTTCAAGCTAGTTCACTAGTGATGTAAACGTGTCTCGAATCGGTCTAGTTCATTTAAAGTCGATCAATTCAAAGCGTCGAACTCTACCCTCTATGTGCGATTTATGTCAAAACATATAAGCACATGTGAAGGGGAGTGTTTCAAAATATAAAACTCACGGAGTGTTTCAAACATGTTTTCTATCATAAACACTCTGTTGGGAATTATGCGAAATAGGATACTGCTGTCAATCTCTTAGGAAGGATTCTTCGAAGTAAAAGCGGTCTGTGAATAAGAGATTCTCTTGAAGTGTAAAAGCGGTGCCGTATTCTTCTTTGGTGAAGTCGACTAGGATCGACATGTCAGATTATTTAAATGCTAACCCATCATTATTCTTGAACGGCCCGAGGTTAGCATGGGTATTATTGTCTTGCTCAATATTATTTAGTGTTTTAGTCATTAAATGCATGCTTGCATGCTTAGTCGATTGAGTAGTAATAGTTTAGGGTTCCTTGTCTATAAAAGGAACCTCATAGTTTGTAATAGAGAACTCATCCGAAACATAGTGTTTCAGTTAAATAAAAGATCCATAGAGGATCTAAGTGTTCTTAGTTGTCACAACTTGTATTTACTTTCCGCTATAGAATACGGGTTGTAGAGATTTTCTATTAGTTTGCTTATGATTACATATGCAACACTAACGATCCACGAGTACTCAAGATCTGTCAAGGTCTGTCTGTGTTCGACGAGTTCTACAAGTGGTATCAGAGCCTCGGGAGAGTCTCTACGATCACGAGAACCTTATTTACCTCACCCCATACAACCAAAACATATTCACCATGCCCGAACCGATGATGAATCGAAGTCACCAACAACAACATCAAAACACCACCTCTATGCATCAACTTAGTCTCTCCAACAAGAATGGTAAGTTTCCTTATCGAAAAGGAAGAATATGATCATGGACCATGAAGATCTGAGCTGGATCTCAATATTGATTGGAATCTATGGAGATTGTGAAGAATGGAAGCAGATCAAGAAGACTATCCGGATCTTGATGGTAAGTTTACCATTGCTCCTCCCAAAACCGCTTGAAGAGATTCTAGTTTGTTCAAAGAGAGCACAAAGTAAGAACCATCCTTCTTCAATCTATTCACGAAGATCGCTTGGTGATTTTCACCACATAGTTGATGCAAAGGACATCTGGATGGCTCTTAAAGCAAGGTTTGGTGGAAATGAAGAGTCCAGGAGAATAAGGAAGTCCATCCGAGACAACACTTCCAAGAGTTCAATATCTCGAAGAAGAAGGTATCCATGGGATCTGATGTGTTTCATAAGATTCTCGAGTCGCTAAACCGGTGAATGCAAAGCACGACAATGATGACTGCAATTCAAAGTTCCTTCGATCTTTGCCTCCATCATGGTTACATGTGAGTATAGCCCTTAAAGCTAAAGGTGGGTTTGGACATGCTCACTTGTTAGGAATTAGAAATTCTAGATATTAAAGAGTCGGTCACCTCAAGTATATGTAATCGTTAAGCTCGTAGTCGTAGTTCTTTTATGTTAAGTAGTATTTAGTTAAGTAACACCGTGGAGGACTGGACGGTCTTTACCCACTGTATGCCCGATCCAGCCCGATGTGTGGCGAGTTATGTAAGACTATAAATACTCTCTACCCTCTAAGGTAGAGTTGGAGCTATAATAATATCTTTCACTTTCTCTCACTAAGTTCCCTAAACCTCTAACTTTCTCTCTAGAATTCCATTTATACGCCACTTTGTGTTATGGTTTGATGTGTATGTGAAAACTTATATCTAACAATTGGTATCGAGCCATGGTTTGATCATATCTTGCACATCTTTGGATTTCTAGTGGTTTTTAGGTGGTTTTGAGTTTGAAAAGTTTAGTGGTTTTGCATCATTTGGTTGATTTCTTGTGTTAAAGTTTGGATTTTGTTAGTACTTTTATGTTTAGAATCATCACAAGTGTGTTGGTTTTCATTTGGTAAGCTTAAATCATCTTGGTTGGGTTGTTTTGGATTGAAAAGTGATGTTTATGTGGTTTTTCTTGCTAGCGACTTAACTCATGGATTACTTTCTTCGTGGCGACTTGCTTTACAAATTTGTAGCGAGTTCGGTTTTAGACCTAGCGACTTAGATCTAGCGATTTACAAGACAAGTAGTGGACTCTCCACCACGGTGCGACAGTGGTAGCGACTTGGTGGTGGCGACACAGTGCAGAGCGAGTTGCTCTTTAGCGACTTGTATCTTTAGCGACTTGAGTAGCAATTGTTGCCAAAATTTTGCTAGCGACTTGAGGCTTAGCGAGTTACTACTTAGCGACTTGCATTTGTCTAGCGACTTGGGACTCTAGCGACTTAGTGGTGTAGCGAATTAAGTGTTAGCGACTTGGTGCATTATCTTCTAGCGACTTGGGTGATTGTTTACGGTTTTCTTGATTTAGTAAAATCCGTGAAAGAATCTATTTCGGTTTAATCATAGAGTTATAAAATCCGTATTATACGTTAACATGTCTACCAACGTTCCTACTATCATCTCCTTTCATTGCGAGAGGATGTTCAAGCGGTGGGTCGGATACTGCCCACCCGTGCTTGCCAGAGCCGACTACGATTCTTGGGCTCAACGAATCAGATTGTCTTGCCTTGAAAGGAAAATGGTGTCAACATTCTCAAATCCATTGATGAAGGACCATATCGAGTTGAGACGACTAGAGACATACTTGATACTAATGAAGATGGTACTCTGTTTACGGAATGGACGGACCTAAAATGTATGATGAGCTTGATGATAAGGATAAAAGAGATTCGATGCGGATATCGGGGCTTCAAACATTGTTCTTCAAGGTCTTCCTAAAGACATCTACAAGTGATCAATCATAACACCGATGCAAAGCGGTTTGGGATAATGTTAAGATGCTTCTCTCGGGTTCGAATTAACTATGGAAGATGAGAATCGACTCTATGGCCAATTTGAACACTTCAAGATGAAACCGGATGAGAATGTCTATGAGTACTATGTGAGATTTCATAAGTTAGTGAATGACATGAGGAACATCGAATGACTATGCCTAACATTCATTTGAACTCAAAATTTGTGAACAACATGAATCCCGAATGGCACAAGTTTGTCACCCGTGAAGCTCACTAAAGGATTGAAGAATACAAACTATGAGCAACTCTATGCCTTCCTCCTTGGAATGAGAGACATGCTATGTTTGAAAATTGATTCTCAATCGGTTCAAAACCAACTGAGGAGAGACAAGCTCGTCTAATGACTCAACCGCTTTCTACTCGAACATGGAATCACAACCAAAGCATCACAAGTCATACCTTGGGTAATGGTAATCACAAACTCATTCGATCCTATGTTCAAACAAGTCGATCTTTGATGCACACGTGGGTAACTTCATTAATCAACTAGCTCTTACGATTAGTCAAAACATGAACTCTCTCCCACAAACCAACAATGACCTCGAACAACATCTAACCCGCGCAATCAAGCCACTGTTAAAGATGGAAGGATCGTGGTGCAACCAGTTCGGGAAAGACAATATGATCGGGAAGAGGTGGAGTGGGAGAGGTTATGTTGGCAACCGAATCGAGGAAGGAATGGTAACCAAGGTCAAGCTAAGCCAATCAAATGTTACAAGCTGTGGTGGTGAGGACACATTGCAAGGAACGCGCATCTCAAAGCGTCCACGAATCGCCGATTACCGGAGATAAGATCTGCTGGCACAAGCTCGGGACAATGGTTTGCTTTGGATGAAGAGGAATTGTCGTTTCTTGCCGAGGGCAATGCCAAGACCTATGATGCGAGATGTGGATGAGCGGCCTATTCGGGAGATAGGTCACAATCATCGAATGCCTTTCAAGTCGCCGATTGTGATGCATACGACTGATGTGGATGATGGACCTCACGGCACACACAATTTTTATGGCTAGCATTTCTCCAATGGTTTCTCCCAAGGTCTCTTCTTCACCACTAGTGGCCCATCCCAAGACAAACTCGTCTCTAGGTATTAAAACTATCGATAATCTTGATCATAGCGGATGCATGACAAAGTACAATCAAGCGAAACTATTGAATCAATGTTGAAAATATGGGTAATATCGATATTATCCCATATGATCAATCGTGAAACAAAATGAAAGTGAAGGTGTACCAAGTGATGCATCTTCTCGCGATCAACAATGACTATGTTTTTATGAATACTTTGCATGTGCCCCGATGATTACGTAATTTACGAACTAAATGCCTATAAAGAACGTGTTGCTATTTATGAACAACGGCAAAATTTGAGTTGACCACTCGTGAGCGAGAAATGGATGACCAAGTACGTATAGTCATTAAAAAAGTAACTTTAGAGAAGCAAGATTGAAACAAAATTAAATTCCTTGCAAGAAAAACTTTCTAAAACAATTAAGCAAAACAAGAACTTCAAGAAAATGTGAAAATGCTTAAGCAAGAATTTAATGCAAAGGAATCAAAACTCTTGAGAGACTTTTCTAATCTGAAAACTTTGAAAAACAAGCTTGAAAACAAGTTGTACACTCAAGGAAACACCATTGAGTGCTCACATGGTCACTAAACATAGAGTTCTAAGCGATAAGCATAGTGTTCCCATTATAGATAAACTGACCCCGAGTAACGGAAAGATAGCAAAAGCGGCTCAAAGTGTGATCTATGATGGAAATGAGATTCTTAAACCTAGAGAAACCTAGTTGCGTTGAGTGCCTTGAGGAAGATAAGAAATCGATGAAGTCACTAGGAAAGGATGAACAAAAATTAGATAACCCTAAATGCAAAGAGAAAAAATAATTATCACTCCCCATGACTACAAGAAGGAAAACTGGATTTCCTTGAACATGTTTAAGCCTCGGGCATTGTTGACTCCGAACAAGTTTTACGGAAAAAGGATTTAGATAAGCGAAAATGAAAATATTGTTGAAACAAACCCCTTTGGAAAATGCCTAGAGCGATTGTGTATCCTCCTAATACACCAATGCATCTTGTTCCTAGAAAATTGCCACTAAAAGCAAGACCTTAATTAGCCAATATGTTATATTTCAACTATTTGTTGATTTTGAGAAAACTTGCAAGAAAAGGATCACACCCATTGGTATAACGGAAGGAGAAAGGGTTTTGAGCAAATGAAAGAATGTTATTTAAGCGAGGTCATGCCTTTCTTTAAACTTTCGAAGATCACTTTGAGAGTCTTAAAAGGGATAGAAACCGATATCAAGGGAATGGAAAAGGAATTTGATGCAATGGTAGTTGAAGTTAGTGATTATGAGCGTGCACTAAAATATAATGAGATTGAGAGGAAGAACTTGCATACCTTAAATGAGACTCTTATTCTTGAATGTGTTGCTCAAGATATTTTTCACCGCTTCAAAATGCTCTATTAATGCTTCCAAATTTCATGAACTATCTGTTGTTCTGAAAGTCTCCCATGATCGTGTCATTGAGCTTGAAAAATCTAATTCTAAACTAAGCGAGAAAATTGAACTGGATGATCACGACAATTTGGTTAAACATTTTCTAAACTAGAAGTTGAGTATTTTAATTTACAACTAAAATATCAACATCTTAAAGAAAATGTCAAAACTTCAAATATCAAGTCATCATCGATGCTCCGAATTTGATGCGTTTTCAAATTAACAAACGTGATGAGCGATTCAAGCTCGATGCAACACAATCGAAAGTTGAAAGCCCAAATCTCTCAACTAAAGGGTCAAACGAACAATATGACAGGCTCCCAAATGCCTCCTCCTTTAGATTCTCGGAATTCTCAAGCGTTTCATCTTCAAAACCTAGTAAATGCTTTACAAAGGAAAGCGAAAGTTTTCTAGAAGAAAATGAAAAGGTTAAGCGTCATTTCAATGAGTTATTTGAATCAATTAAAGTCACTCGTAACAAAATAACGAACAAATAGCTTCATTGCAAAAGGAAATTGAGAATCACGAAGAGTCGGTAAAAGGAAAATGCCAATGACCAATGGGGAGAATGTTGTATCAAAGGTTCACTCTTGTAATAAATATGCTTTATCTGTGACATATGTCCCTCCTCATCTAAGGAACAACAAACTCGCTATTCAAACATACTTCTCATCCCTTAAGGATTGCCTAGAATGTCTGCGTGAGATTGTTGAAGAGGACAAGCTAGAGAAACCTCATGATAATGCAATTGGACATGCATGCTTATATGCCAAACGATCTCAAGAAATCTTAGAATGCTTGATCACAATATGCCCAAAGTCATTAGGTGAGAGAGTTAATCCTTTGATTCCATGCTCGATGCCTAATGCCAAGTATGATATGCATTCGATTCCCAATGTTTTGAATGTGAACCGTAGTGTGCCTTTAAGTAGTTCGATTCCGGATCTGTCAATGCTAAGAAAGAGAACTCAAGTGTGCCTTCTAGGAGTACAAATCTCGGTACTCTAGTTTTAAGAAAGTGAACCTTAGTGCACTGCATGTAGTTCGAGACCCGATTACATCTAAGCGGTGATGCAAAGAGTAGTTAAACCAACTAATGTTCCCATTCCTCTACAGGAGTAATCGGTGACATTAAGCGGAGCGGTCAAAGTCTCAAGACAATACAAGGAATGATAGGACCTCTCAAGCTAAGAATGTGCCTTTGGAAGAGAGTAGAAGAACAATCTAGGAACTTTAAGCTTGAATTGAATAAAATGAATCGTGTTGATTCTAGTATTAGCCATAGGCGTCTTGTAATTAATTGAATTCGATACTATTTGCAAACCTTGTACGATGTCCTTGAATTTCGCTTCAAATCATGAATGTGGTGTAAATGTTCGCCTAATGATGTTAATTGTCCGATTAATATTGTTAATGCAAAATTCATGCTAAGAAGGCTAAAGGCAAAACGAAAGAAAGTTAGAAAGCAGTGGAAACCAGGGGAAGAACATTCAAGAATTAGGCTTTTATTGGATACCATTGGTCATAAGACTAATCGAGATAATGCCCACTAGAAAATGGATGCCCTCCGGTAGAACTATTCCCTTAAGAAGTGATCACACCGCGAGCAGGGGCTAATCGTACACTAGTATCGCATCTATTCACAATGATTCCATTGCCTCACTTTACGATATGAATGCTTCTATTTACGATGTGGGTGTTCCAAACATTGTTACTAACCAAATGGAACCCATTCTTGCATGGGGATCCCAATTATCGATTATCCATTCTTGTGCGTGTTCAACCGCGGATCGTTCAAATCGTTCGCGGTACCGGACTCATTTGTTCCAAGCATATGACCGAGACCGGTCATGGCTCATGAACTTCGTGAGCAAATTCATCGGGATTTATTAGATTTGGTAATGATCATTTGGTGCTATTATGGGTTATGGAGATTATGTTGTTGGTGATAGTGTCATCTCTAGAGTTTACTATGTGGAAGGTTTGGGTCATAATCATTCTCTGTTGGTCAATTCGATTCGATCTAGAAGTAGCCTTGAAAACATACACCTTTGTTAGAGATCTTAATGGTAAGGAACTATTAAAAGGAACTCGTGGCTCAAATCTTTACACCATCTCTATCGATGACATGATGAGGGCCTCTCAATCGCTTGTTATCAAAGGCTTCAAAAACAAAGTCATGGTTATGGCATCGTCGTCTCAATCACTTGAACTTGGCACCATCAACCGATCTTTCCGTAAAGGACTTAGTTGTAGGTTTACCTAGACTAAAGTATGAAAAGGATCATCTTTGTTCGACATGCCAATTGGGTAAAAGCAAAAGTTTGCCCACAAACCCAAACCTACTAACTCTGTCACGAAGTTCTTCATATGATTCATATGGATTTATGTGGACCAATGAGGTGCGAGAATATCTTTGGGAAGAAATATGTGTTAGTTGTGGTTGATGATTACTCTAGATTCACCGGGTCAAGTTCTTAAGGACAAAGGATGAAACTCGATATCATCATCAAACTCATCAAGCATTGCGGGTTCGACTTAACAAAACCGTCGTAATTATCGAGCGGACAATGGGCGGGTTTGTCAACAAACAACAATGAATTCTATGAAAGCGTTGGAATCGACCATCAAAGAAGTGTTCCACGAACTCCTCAACGAACGGTGTAGTTGAAAGGCTAAATCGAACTCTTGTTGAAGCCGCTAGAACAATGCTAATTTACTCAAAGGTTCCAATGTTTCTCGAAATTTGAAGCAATCGCCATGCATGCTACACACAAAATCGTTCCTAATTCACATGTACATGGAAAAACTCCATATGAACTTGTCCACAACAGAAAACCTAATCTCTCTTTCCTTCGTGTGTTTGGTGCATTGTGTTATCCAACCAATGAGGTCAAGACTTAGGCAAACTTAGGGCTAAAGTGACATTGGAGTATTTGTAGGATATGCATCAAACAAAAGGGATACCGAATCTACAACAAAAGAACCCGAAATATCATGGAAACAATTCACGTTATGTTTGATGGTGACCGGTCAAATGGCTCCTGGACACTCCATTTCGGGACCCGTGACTTCAAAAGCAGTCCCATTGGTTCATCCCTTGTTCCAAACTCTTCTCAAGAAACTCCATATGTACCTCCATCGAAGATGATTTAAAGAAATTGTTTGATCCTATGTTTGATGGTATGATTCAATTACTAATGAGGTGTTGATCCCTACAATGAGAGAATGCTCATATTCACGTGAATGAAGTCAATCCTCGTCTCAATATCTTTAAGTCAAGAAGCATGTCTCTTCTTGATCCTTGCCTCATCAACAAATCATCATTCTTCAAATGTTCATCATGGAAATGTTTACGGCATCAATGATGAAGTTAATCCCTTTGCTACTCCTAAAGATGCTCCATTTGAAAACGTATTTGCTACTCCTGAATCATCATCAGAACCATCTTCTTGAGGAGACATCGACTCGCCTACCTCGGTTCCTCATCAAGCCGCCACATGAACACCTCGAAAATGGACTCACGATCATCCATTAGACAACATCATTGAAATCCTAACGTCCTGTATCAACCCGGAAACAACTTGCAACCGATGCCTTATGGTGCTTCTTCAACTCCGTACTATCTAAGATCGAACCAAAGGATGTTAAAACCGCCATGAATGAAGATAGCGGTTCAATGCCATGCAAGATGAAATTCATGAGTTTGATCGACTTGATGTATGGGAGTTAGTACGCTCCAGGCGTGCTATGATTATTGCTCTTAAATGGATCTTTAAAGTGAAACTTGATGAGCACGGTGATGTGTTGAAGAACAATGCTCGATTAGTTGCTAAAGGATACCGTCAAGAGGAGGGTATTGACTTTGAAGAATCTTTGCTCACGTGGCTCGAATAGAGGCAATCGAATCTTCGGCTAATCTTGCTAGTAAGAACATGGTAGTCTATCGGATGGATGTGAAGACGGCATTTCGAACGGAGATCTTAAAGAAGTCGTCTCGCCACCAACTGAAGGATTTGTGAATCAAGAGCATCCTACTCACGTTTATCGTTTGAAGGCTCTTTACGGTTTAAAAGCAAGCTCAAGGCATGGTATGATACTCATCAAAGTTTCTTCTATCAACCGGATTCATCAAAGGCAGATTGATCCTACATTGTTCACCGGAAAGTCGGGCAAACATTTAATTCATGTTCAAATTTATGTTGATGATATTATTTTTGCCTCGGCGGACCCAATGGAATGTGATCGTTTTCAAATGAAATGAGTTCAAAATTTCAAATGTCAATGATGGGACAA